>JACXGK010001923.1:34910-61387 GCA_016801125.1 Novumbra hubbsi
GGGGGGGGGGGGGGGGGGGGGTTGTCATTTTATAACAATAAAACATGCCACCTCCAAACTACGCTCTTTTCCATGCATATACAGATTTCCTATATTGAAACATTCAACTATCACTTCCCATTATCTATTGCTCACAATATGTGTGTCAACTTTGTAAATGTTTTGTGTATTCAGTTTCTTACTACCAAAAGCAGTATTGAAGAATCCTGTCTATGTAACGAAAAAGTGCATATTTTGAGTTTTCCTTGAATTTTTGTATTTCGTCACGATTAGCAGTCTGACTGCGATTGGTCGACTGACTTCTGGGAGGGAACGTTATGGGTTCCGCCATTCATTGACCAATGACACCCATCCATACCCTCCATTCTGAACTGTCGCTGGCGTTACTTAGAGAATAAAATCCGAACAGAGGTATTCGTCCGCCATTTCACTTGGTTGCTGAATCTTTTCTGGACAGTCGCCACTCCAAAACCTGTTTGATTCGTTAAAGCCTAAAGAAGTAATCACTTCCAAGATTCTGCAATATATTTTTTTGGCTTTCTTTTGGTACTTTACAGACCTACGATTTAGTCAACAAAAAACAAGATTAACTGCGCACTAACATGTCTACAGAGGCCGCTGCTCCTTTGAAACCAGGCCCGGGGTAACGTTTCGTTTAATTCGTTGATTCATTTTCTTTCCTATTTTTTCTCATTTCCTGGTCATCAATGTTTCGGTTATTTTATATGTATTGTTTTCAGATTTAGTTTTACCTAATTACATGGTTCGTCAATGGCAAGCTAATTAGACAATGGATGGTGCTACAGTAGTTAGCAACACTATTTTTGGTTGCGTGCCGCACACCATGGAGACTGACCGAGTCAGAGACCGACATCACAATATGAATATTATGCTACTAACTCGTCTCTATATCGAGCCTCCTGCTGCTTATTAAACTTATCCATTTCCTTGATATTTTTTTACGTGGAATTTGTTGATTTATTTCGTGTGTGGTGAGATTGTTCAATGGAGGTTAGCTAGCTTAGCACGCGAAGGACACGTTTCCTTTGTTGGACGATACGCTGTTTAAACATGTGTATCAACAAGGAATGGATCGAGAAGATTATTGTGTATACCAAATGTTTCTGACCGAAGGAACGAATGGTTCGCTTGAATGGGGACTCCTATTATACTGTTATACTCCTTCTGTCTAATAGACAGACGTATTCCATACGGTTCCTGGAGTGCTTGTCTGCTGTAAAAAAAGAAAGCACGAGGTTATTTTACCTATTCCGATTGAGCGAAATCAGTGTTTTGTTTGGGGAGAATAATCGTGTCGTTTTGATCCGGATACGGGGAGAAACTAACATCGTGCTCTGAACAGGCCGACAGATTTGTGTTACTTCTACTCTTTATGGAGACAGAGGTGTAATAACGACTATAGTTTCAAAGGCAGTATTGAGATTTCTTTTTTTAATTAGGTTTTTTAACTTTCTGAAACCCTATTGGATACTTTCCTCCCCAGATTTCTGCAGTCAAAACCATCCTTATAACTACCATTTCAATCAGGGAGGGTCAAAAGGGGGGGGGGTGGAGGGAATTTTCCCCTGCAAATGCTGTTCATTAGATCACCTGGGCACATTAAGCACAATTGTGGGGAACCACTTGTTGCTACCCTAGCTGCTTTGTAACATGTCAGCGGCAAAGGAAGGCCCCTTGGTTTCTGAAGCCAACCTCAATATAGTCCTAAATCATCCGTTCCCGGGGTTGGTTTTAAAAATATATTTCTGTTAATCTGTGGTATGATTTAGAAAGTGTTTTATTGCAAGGTATTCTGCTAACTAGTTCAATAATAAGTTGTTGATTCCCACAGGGAATTAAATGGCAAGCCCAAGCATGAACCCAACATCAGAAAAGAAAGGCCCCAGAAACGTGGCGGCGTTGGTCGATTCGAACCATATGGGAACCCAGCGAAGAGATACCGCGTTTTTGTCAGCAACATTCCATACGATGTGAAGTGGCAGGCCCTTAAAGATCTGATGAAAGAGAAAGGTAAGGGGTTCCGAATGGGGTTCTAAGAGTGGGCCTGTTATAGAGGAGTCCGTCTCCCAGTAATGGGCAGTTTCTGTTAAACCCCTTCATCGTGTTGATTGGAAAGCCTCTGGCAAATCTTTGTAAAGGACCCTGGTTGCAATTCGTAGCTATTGGGTTTGAAGCATGTGGACGAGGTGGCAAAACATCATGGGAGTGGCATTTCTATGGGTTGGCATGTTCTGCCAACTCTGAAGGTGGTTCGGATTGGATCTGTGATTTGTCTCTTGCAAGTCATCTTAATAGTGCTGAGCATAGCATTATGAATGTGTACCTAACTTTGGATTGCTTGATCTCTGAAACTTGATTGAACAGTGTGACTGCAAATTTAAAGGGAGCACTTCAAATGAGGATGGACCATCAATTGTATTGGTGGCTTGGTCTAGAGTGATTCATTGTAAAATTGAGAAATGTCTTGAGAAATAATGAATTGCTTTGAGGAGCCTCCGCTAGCACTTTAGTGGCTATTGCGGTATGGCGTGATCAATTTCTTGGTTATAATGTCAAAATAAGTGTTCCACAATTTAAACTGGTTCTGTGTTATTTTAATATACTGTACATGCCAGTTGTCAATGTCTTGACTTCAACTTCAAACGTTCGGTAAATTGAATGGTATACTGATCTTAACATTTAGACAGTTGTTTACATGGCTTTGGCAAAGCTGTAGATGTTATTACTAATGTAATAAATAGCACCTGCTTTTAATCTTCTTAAAGCATAGGTGTTCTGAGGGTTTTCCAATGCCTTACAGTATTTGGTGTTTTGGATATGATGATATAATGTGGCGTTAAATTGCACTCTCTTTTTTAGGTTGGTTGTTTCCGCAGATCTCCATTTTGTACCAATCACGGATGTGTGTTTGGGATTTCTGGGGGTACAGGTCTACAAAATGAAGCAACTTTTTGCGCCTGTCCTTGTTTCAGCTGAAGAATGGTTCATTTCTATTTATGGTGCTGACTATTTTGGGGGTATTAGCCATGGTTGTCCCTCAGTTAAAGTACTTTTGGACACTGTTGTTCTCTAGGTCCAACATATGTACAGCTTTCCAAAAAACGCTAATGTTCTTCAGATATTGCAGTTAGCCGAGTGGGCAAAATGTAGTCTTTAGTGTAGGTTTTAGTCAAAGGTGCGGCTGAACTATTGTATCCGTTAGTGGTTCCAAATACATTTGGCAAGGAGAATGTGGCTTTTGGAAGGGTGAACTTGTGGCTTTGAGTCCGCTAACTTCAACTGTCATTCTGTCAACTTGATCCTCATTTCGAAAATGGTTCCTTAATGATGGCAACGCATCTGATTAGAGGGCTGGACGCTATTTGAAGATTGTTCTTTTTAAACTTTTGTTCTTGGTGTTTGGGGCCTCGGCAAGGACAGGCCAAGAAGTCATTTTAAGATCCACAAAGAGCTTGCCTTTTGTAGACCTGTACAAGAATTGTGCTGCGGAGGTGCTTGGGGGAGGCTCTGGAGTAGCAGGCCGAGCTCACGGTCACCCACCGCTTGTGTGTCTGTTCTAAACCCCCATTGTTCTCTCGGCTTCTCTCCCTTGGTGTGTGTCGTCTGGAATCTGATTTGTAGTGGGTGAGGTTACGTACGTGGAACACTTAATGGACGGAGAAGGCAAATCGAGGGTAAGTGCAATAGACAAACCTCCGCTTGAGTTACCTTTCATTTTATTTTGGTGATGTTCAAACCTGGAGGGGTTCTGGTTCAGTGTGTGACACTGGGCTGAATACATGGTGCGGTCTGGCACCGCACAAGGTTATCTCATGGATTGAGTTCTTAATCGGGAGTTCAGGTTTCTGTAGACAATCCCATGTGATTGCTGTAGCTGGGAATGTTCCTTCTGCTGTGGGTTTGTTCATCGGCGACTTAATCTAAAATGGGGTTAATCTCCCATGAGCTTGTCACTTGGCTGTTACATCGTTGTTACACGTAGTAGACTTGGGTCCGTAGAATTGTTTTTGTGGACCTGATATTTTCAATTTCCTTCAAAGGAGTTTGTTGGCTGTGGGACTTCTGCTTTTGAGGACTTAAGGTTTTATAGAAGAGGTTCTGCATTTATTGTAATTGTCTAATCCCTTTTGAAATGAAACATTAACTGATTGTTCAAGGCTACACAAGTGAGTAGAATGTGTTTAACCTTGCTATTGAATATGCATGAAGGTAATTGGTTAAGTTTTCCACCCCCTCACACACACTGTCCTCTACTCTGCCAAAACTGATAACTAACTGAATTCTTTCTACCTCAATGATGCTTCCGGGTGGTCTTCAATCAACAAAGGGATGCGCGTAAGTGTTCTTTTGGCCCGTTCTGAAGTAAGTGTGGTGTCTAGTAGTTCCTGTTATTCAGTTTTGTGTTGGTGTCTACAGGGTGGTTGAGTTCAGAACTGAGGAACTGATGAAGAAAGCCGTGGAGAAGGTCAACAAGCACAGCTTGAATGGTCGTCCCCTGAAGGTCAAAGAGGTCAGCGGTTACGTCTTTGTTTTAAGCTTCTTCTTTTTTGCTACTGGAAAAAGAACACGTATCAATGGACTAATGGTGATGGCTATTTATTTTGTATAATTTTTGCCATGTTCCCCTGTCTTTCCCTCTCTAGGACCCAGATGGTGTTATTGCCCAGAGGGATGCCCACAGAGCCCAGGGTGGGGGTGTGGGTGGTGGCCCCCCTGGTGGCCATGGAGGCATGAACATGAACATGGGGATGAACATGGATCGCATGAACATGGAACGGATGAACATGGATCGCATGGGCCCAGGCCCCGGTGCCCCGCCCATGGTCAACATCCCTCCCAGCCTCATGAACAACCCCAACATCCCCAACGAAATCATCCACGGCCTGCAAGCTGGCAAGATCGGCAGCACCGTCTTCGTAGCTAACGTAATTCTCCTTTACGGTTCGCTTTTTATGCTTCTGAACACGAGGCTTCCTGTTCTTCTGGTTGCAGAATCATGTGGTTTTTAAACTGCGGCACAACGCCTTGTTTTTCAGCTGGACTATAAGGTTGGCTGGAAGAAGCTGAAGGAGGTGTTTGGCATGGCAGGAGTG
The DNA here is from genome assembly GCA_016801125.1 of Novumbra hubbsi. Taxonomy (NCBI): domain Eukaryota; kingdom Metazoa; phylum Chordata; class Actinopteri; order Esociformes; family Umbridae; genus Novumbra; species Novumbra hubbsi. Next base: position 40,025 of record JACXGK010001923.1, read on the forward strand.
GTGGTGCGTGCGGACATCCTGGAGGACAAGGATGGGAAGAGTCGGGGTATGGGCACGGTCACCTTCGACATGCCTATCGAAGCCGTCCAAGCCGTCAGCATGTTCAATGGTCAGATGCTTTTCAATCGGGTGATGCACGTCAAGCTGGTGAGCAAAGATCTGGTGACTTTACACTTAAGATGAATCAATGTTGTCCGTTCCCACTCGAATGCGTTTCAATGATGTGGCCGTTGGGTATTTCAGGATGAGAAGTCCTTGCCGAAGGGCGACTTCGCGCCACCCGAGAGACCCCCAGCACTTCCCCGTAAGTGCAGCGCATTACACAAACCCACGTGAAGGTGTCAGAACACAACAGCGCTCCCACTGGGTTACATGGCGTGTTTACACATGTTATGGTTTCTGTGCCTTCAGGTGGTCTGAGTGGCATTGGGCTAGGCCTGGGGCCAGGAGGCCAACCCATTGATGCCACTGTGCTGAACAGAGGAGGTGGAGGAGGTGGCGGTGGGATGGGCAACATGGGCCCAGGAGGTGAGGGTCTGTCTGAACTTTCTTGTTAATTAACTTTAGTGTTTGGTCCCTTACTAACACTGGTTTGGTCCCTCACTAACACTGGTTTGGTTTGTAGGCATGGATGGCATGGGCTTTGGTGGGGGCATGGGTCGCATGGGAGGTATGTACTGCTTGTAGGGTGGCCCTTTTGCCTGGCGCATTTTTATCTTGTCAATGTTTGACTGTTGGAGAGGTTTCATTTTATTTTATTTTTTTCCTGCACAGGCATGGATAATTTCGGTGGCGGAATGAACAACATGGATCGCTTCGGGCCATCCGGAATGGGCAGGATGAATGGTATGAGGATTTTATGCACTCTACGTTCACACAGCATATTCGTGTTTAGCTTGTCTAATGCTAATTGTTTCATCTTGTTTTCAGAGATGGACCGGGGGATTGGTGGTGCTTTTGACCGGGAGTTTGGCCGAAATGAAATGGGCATGTCCCGTAATAACAATAATAATTTTGGAGAGTCCTTTGACAGAGGAATGGGTTAGTACTGTTCCTTGCCAACACATGTTGAACATGCTTGATAACTATTCAGTTGGTCTATGACTTGTCTTAATATAAATGCGGTGTTCTGGTCTCCCTTACCTCACAGGTAACTCAATGGGCATGGACCGCATTAACTCTGGCATGGATCGCCTGGGTAGTGGAATGGACCGTCTGGGAGGGATGGAGCGAATGGGCATGGAGAGGATGGACCGTGTGTCTGATCTGGACAGGCTGGGGGGCTCTGGCTTTGACCGGATGGGCTCTGGGCTGGACCGGCTGGGGCCCAGTATGGACAGGCTTGGTTCTGGCCTGGACCGTATGAGCTCCAGTGTGGACCGTTTGGGCCCAGCTGGGTTTGACCGCCTAGGCCCGTCCAGTTTGGACCGCATGACCGCTGGCCTGGACTTCACCTCTCCCATGGGGATGGGGGAGCGCATGAACACGGGCATGGACAGAATGGGCACCAACTTTGACCGCATGGGTACCGGTGGCATTGACCGGTTTCCCACCACTGGGCTCGACCGCATGGGCTCCACCATGGACCGCATGGGTGGAGCTGGTGTCGGAGGCCAGTTTGACAGGCCGGCTGAGATGGAGCGCGGGGGCTTCGGAGGAAGTGGCTTTGGTGGGGCTGGAGGGCCAGGACCTGGAGCCAATGCCAGGAAGGGTTGCCAGATCTTCGTCAGGAATGTAAGTGCCACGATTGAGAAATTCTCAAGTTCCGATTTAAGGGGGACCCTTCTGAACTGTTTTCAATACTAATTTTGTAAGTTAGTATTTTACCGGCGCCATTTGTGAACTTCAATACGTTTTTGATTTGGCTCTTTCTGTAGCTGCCATTTGACTTCACCTGGAAGATGCTGAAGGATACTTTCAATACATGCGGTAAGAAAATGACCTGTGCATTAATGCAGGTGACACTGATTTGAGAAAGTTGTCCCTTTGCCCTATTCCAAAATCGTATGTATAACAGACCCTTTGTCCTGCTGCAGGCATTGTCCAGTATGCTGACATCAAGATGGAGAACGGCAAGTCTAAGGGCTGCGGTGTGGTTCGCTTTGATAACCCAGAGACCGCCGAACGGGCCTGTCGCACTATGAATGGCTACAGGCTGAATGGGAGAGAGATTGATGTCAGAATTGACCGGAATGCGTAATTTGTTAGAATGAATTGGGGGTTATGGGTTTTTCTGCCCTTTTCACATTTCTTGATTTGTTAGGCGTTTGTAACCGTGCAAATGTGTACTTTTAGTTATTGCTTGTCCCTGCATTTTTAGTGACCAAATTTGTATTTCTTTTATTGTAATGTTTCACTTCATTGCCTTTGTTCTATAAGGTGTTTTGATAAATATCGACATTGGAACTGTGTTTGTGTGAATTTCACTTGGTTACACGAGTCTTCACGTCTTCATGCTCCATGTAGACATTAGCTAACACATATAATAGGCATGAATGCATCAATCAGTAGCTGACCATCAAGACGCACTCAGGTTTTTGAGAGAATGTGAGTTTTCTATTGTAGGAGTGATTACGGTATCTACATTCTGGCACATTTCACTTGTGATTAATTCTGGTCTGACTTTAGTTTCGTAATGCGCCTCAGGTGTTAAACCTGTTACCAGCTTAGGTTTTTTGTGTCAATGTCAGCTATTTAGGTTGTATGTGGAGGAATGGGGTGACCAGTTGCTGGAAGAACCAACCATTTTGCGGATATTTACAGGAGCTTTCTCTGATTCACGAGTCAATACAACCCTGCTTCTTTTAGAAATGTACCAAAAACAGTTTAAACTGCGGTAGCCAGAGACACGGCAGTAATTTGTGTAAAGTTCATATTTTAACTGCACATTGAATCGTTTAACCAGTTTGGTTGACCAGAGTTAAATGCAGACTAGAAGAGAACGACGCTTAAACTGATAACTTGTGACGAACAACCTGAAACGTATTTATCCATTAGATTAGGTCTTTCAATTGGGTATATCCTAGTTATTCATTCATAAATATCAATGTCTTTGATACATACTAGTCTGGTGACTGTTTATAAACCGCACATCGTTGGTAGCCTGATAGACGCAATCTAAGATCTGACAGCGCCACAATTATCTTACCCACGCCTCAAAATGGACCGTAATGTGTGGACGCTAAATCGCCAAACCCTTTTTGGGGGGACATCAAGGCAGACCACACTGCACCTGCGCAGTTGACCCTCGCGGGTGTCTGCAAGTTTTGGCTGTCACCTCTAATTTGTTTAATTAGGTCACTAATTATTTAAGGGAGTTTCACAAATAGCGAGTGCGTGTCCAATATGTATGTAATCTTAAATGTCACATTCCGGGTTTTGCAATAACCAGAGAACAAGGTGGCTTCATACGTAATCGTCCTCCGCCACACAAGGTTTCGATAGAAATTCTCCGCTACCTCCTGTATTGCCTTTCAGTCTCCTCCTCCACGTTTACGTCAGAAGGTCAACGGCGGAAAAGGTTACTGGCAATGCAACCAAGATGGCGGCCTCCTTGAGTCAGTGTTACCAGGTAAAATACCACAATGCAATATATTACGTAGGATTTCTACGATTTATTTTTAATGTTGCGGATTGTTGAAAAAAGGGCGAATTGCATACATATATATCAGGGATTTCACCTGCTATGCTTTATAACTCCTATTCTGACTCGTTAGTTAGCTGCATCACTTCTCTGAATGGAATCTCGTGTCATCATATCGGTGTTTAGGCCTTGATTCATAACAGTAGAATGTGCATTTAGCAAATTTATTGCTGTCTGTAAAATGTACACGCATATTTATCATTTGAATGCTTACATTCTGAGGTACGTATAGACAGGTAAACATATTGTTAACTCTTTCTGAACCGCTAAGAACAGACCATTCATGTATTTTAACCACTTATGTCATTTTAAAAAGAAAATGATTTTGCCAAATTGAACTTACACTGGCTTTTGCAATAATATTGTTAGCTAATCAACTTAAATGAGTTAGAATGTCTCCAGTATAGGCGGATGTACACTTGATACATCGGGTAATTTAGTGTCAGTGCGCCTTTGGGCGCCTCATTGTAATAACCAAAAGATCAAGGTTTGACCTGTGGCTGTGGTTATATGTGGAATACCAACTCTTCCTGCCTTTTAAAAAGGGTCACCTTTCTAACGTAATGTTGTGTATTATTACTATTAACCGTCTATTAATTCATCATTATGTTAATGACTAAGTAGTTATATTTCTCTTGATATTTTGGGTAATGATGTAGTCACAACAATAACTGATTAATCAGCAGCTGTTAGTGTAAATGGTCGGATATAGATCCAGATTCCTAATGAACCCGTGGTAATCTGAGCAAGAGGGAAACAAGGACAGAGGTTTTGACAGCTGGTAAACATTTTAGACAGTGCCTGAATCAGTGATGATTATCCATCAATGAAGCTAATTGATTTCTTCTAATGACAAGCATTCCACTTTTAACGTCATCTTGTGAAGGTAATGAAGAAACTTAAATGATCTGCCAAAGTTCAACATTTACAACATATCAGACAACATGTTCCCTTAAATTTTTATAAGTTGGTTTAAGGTGTGCATTCTCATTCATACTATAAAATATAGACATAATAGGTTGAGATGCTTACTTGTTACATTTTAGGCCTAACAAACAAAACTTTGCCCAAAATGTTTTCTAATGAGTGTTTCTAATTGTGCGTATCTCGCTCCAGCTGTGTATAAGAAGAAGTTTGCTTGCGTCCAGTTCTTCAGATTTGCTCCTATACAACAGGCCATGTATACATGTATACAGGATCAGTGGGTCTCAAGCAGGTTTTTCACAGGTAACAACGAATATTGTGTTTTGCACAAACTTAATGGACAACCATGTTTTTAGTCAGATTTATTATTCGCTATTTGTTTGTAACCGTCTGTGTCATTCAATTGCTGTTTTAGACACATTTTACCCAACCTAAAATGTAGCATTGTTGAACACCAAACTAAACCTAATTACTTGATTCAAATGCAGAAATACATATATATTTTTTCACTAAGTCAACATTTGTCTCCAGGTACGGCATGCCTCTGATCGGGGAGGTGGACGAAAAGGCTTTTTTGGAGGGTTCTTGGACAATCTCAAGCAAGAGCTCAGCAAGAACAAGGAGATGAAGGAGAACATCAAGAAGTTTCGTGAGGAGGCCAAAAAGTTGGAAGAGTCAGAAGCTCTCAATCAAGCTCGGCGGAAATTTGTGAGTTCTCCATTCCACTGAACTGCTTTGTTCTTTTAAGGAAATATGTGGCCCAGAATATAGTTTGAAGCACATTGGACAAATAATGTTGTTAGGCAGGTTGTGCTGGACATTTGCCTGATTTGTCTTCACGGTTTTACACTTTTCTTCAGAAAACCATTGAGTCTGAAACTGTAAAGAAGTCTGAAGTTCTAAAGAAGACGCTCGGTAACCTGTCGGAGACCGTGAAAGAGGTAGTGTACGTGGATTATCTGCTGCGGTCACTTATCAGCCTTGAGCACTGAACACCAATGTGGTAAATGTAGAGCTGCATGTTGCCAATTAAATGGCCTGAAGAACTTTTGCTGTTTAGGTCCATACTATTGTCACGTTGTCATGGAGTTTGTGAGTGTGCCAGACAGCGAGGTGAATGTCCCCCTGGGTCTGTGATTTTAGAGTCTTGGAGAGGTGAGTCGATCAGATATAGGGAAGAAGATCATAGAGGGTATGGAGGAAGCCGCAAAGACAGCCAAAACATCTGCAGAGACCATGTCCAAGAGTGGAGAGAAACTGGGAAAGACGGGTGCCTTCAAAGCAATATCACAGGTGAGAGCTGGAGAGTCGAGGTCTATAACAACAACGAACAATCTAGTACTTTAAAGAACCAGTTTGGTGTTATTCCTGTAGAATAACAACCGGTTACCTCAAAGAATGTACACGTTTTTTTACGTTGTAACGTTTTTTGTAACAAAAGGAGAAATGCTCACTAACAGGGACGTTAATACATTTATGGCAACGATTTGACTGCAATTCGCTTTTTTGTGTATGGAACCACTAACAATTTTCATATTGAGATTTTATATTAGTTCATTATACCTTGTTTTCATTCGGGTTGTAGTGAAGTAAAAGTAAAACATAAATATAAAAATGCACCCTGGGACTTTTGCTAAAGGTGTAATATGTTGTTTATATGTGCATGATCTAGGAGTACAAATCGGTGAAATTCAAAGCAAGTGGTTTTAATGACATGGGGCATGTGTGACACTGGAGTAGACAATTGTTGATATGTTCTGGCTCAACAACCCCATTGGCCCAAAATCCTGCAATGCATCTTTAAACTAAAAAGAACCCCGACAATTACTTAAAAAGTACCTCAAAGTTTCTTATTACTTTCCTTTCACCACACTACGAAACTGATCACGGTGAACTATTAGGACGGGGAGTAAAGGATCATTCAGGGGTTTCGTTGCTCATCGTGACAGTTGTATGTCCTCGTCGTCCTGCTACATGTGAAAACACAGGGTATGGAGAGTGTGAAGAAGGAGATCCATGACCTTAATCAGACTGGTCCCTACCGGGCACCCAAGAGGTTACGGAAGAGGAGTGACTTCTCGTCCAAATCCGCCGAAAATGAGAACAAGGTGTTCGAGGCCAATGAGTATGTGCTGCCGCTCTCGCTCTCAGTCTGCGCTAGTAGAGGTTTTGTATTTTAGCTGAATAGTCTTAAACATTCTCTTATGTGTGTGTATATATATATATATATATATATATTATTGAACATATTATGTGCCTAGTTGTACTTCCCTGTGAGCTTTGAGCTTAAGTCATTTCAAGTATTGTAGTATTATTTTCTGTCTAGGTAAGCTTTACTTTGTGCTGTCTGGAGGCGTGGCAGTGATCTAGAAACGTTTTACTTGGTGCTGTCTGGAGGCATGGCAGTGATGTAGATACGTCTTACTTGGTGCTGTCTGGAGGCATGGCAGTGAGCAGTGATCTTTTTTTTCTTTTCTCCAGGGAGGCCATGGGAGTGGTGCTGCACAAGGACTCTAAGTGGTACGCACAGTGGAAGGACTTCAAGGAAAACAACATGGTTTTTAACCGTAAGAACAGCATTATTCACCTCCATTTTTCAGGGGTTCTCCTGTCTTGAAAGCTGTTAAGTATACTGTGGATTGATTAAATGGCAGCTGCTGTTCTACCTTTAACCTGTAGATGGGGCTGAATGCCAGTGCATCCAATAAGGGGCTGTGCAGTGACTGGCTGGAAGCAAGCCCATGAATAGTGATCTGGTTTGTTGCTCTACAGTCCCCTGTGCATCCATAAACTTCAACAAGGATCAATTACTTCACTGTGCCTTGAGAATGAACCTTGAGCATAAACATATGTCCATTACCATCATGGATGAAAGCCCAATACCTTTTGTTTTACAACATGAAAGTGTTGAGGCTGTGCTTGGTAAGGGAACTAACACTAGCCATATGTTTGTTTGTTGGGTGAGCAGGGACTCCATGGGTAGATGGGTTCGTTTTTGTCTCCTAGCTGTTTGACTGGTATGTCGGTCTGGGGAACAGTGTACTCATTTATCCTTGAGGTAATGGGAGCCCAGCCACTCATTGAATTCCCTAATCAATGTTCAAACACAACTTTGTTGTGTGTTCACATTACTTTTTATGGGGAATAATGTTATTCAGCAAAAACACAAACAAGACCGATTACATTACCGTAGGAAATTATATTAAAAAGAAAGAATGTTTCTACTTTTCAAAAGGATCTATGATATGCCATAAAGTCTCCTTAAATTGAACTGTATCCATTTCCTTTTATAATGTATAAGCTGTACTCACCTGACCCATCAATTTGTAATTCAATCCATTCTAGAAATGTTTGTTCTGAGATATCGGAGAATGTGCCTGCGATGTACAAGTGCTTCAGTCTCATGGTAGATCTATACTGCCCTTGCGTTTGTTTCGAATTCTGCCACCTTGCCCTGGCCTTCTGGCATAGGAGAACCCCTGAACGTGTGCCAAGCCTTTAAGCCTTGGCTTTATGTTGATTGCCTGCTTGTATTCCCTGTTTACTATTGAAATACGATTGCATATTCCACTCTCTGTTTGCAGGATTTTTCGAGATGAAGATGAAGTATGATGAGAGTGAGAATGCCCTGATCAGAGCGTCTCGTGCAATCACAGATAAAATGACCAACGTCATAGGTAATGGACTGACTTTACCCTATCTAAAACGTATCCAACATAGGTGGGTTCTGTCTTTGTTTATGTTTAACATGTGTGTGTGTGTGTGTGGTCAGGTGGGCTCTTCTCCAAGACAGAAATGTCTGAGGTGCTGACAGAGGTTCTAAAGGTGGACCCGTCGTTTGACAAGGACACCTTTCTCAAGCAGTGTGAATTTGAGATAATCCCTAATGTCCTGGAGGTACAGTTACTTATCTTTGCAATGGATGATGTCCATTTTGAGGTTAAAATCCTGCCTCATCCCAGATGTCTCAGGAGTGTTGATTAGGCCATGAATCCTTATCACATCTACCAAGCCATTCTGCATCTTATGACACTGCTCACTGTTTGCCTGAACCCACTGTAAGCTTAGAGGTGAGAGCAATTGACCATTTTTTGCCCCCCCCCCACCAACCTACCAAAAATAGCAGAGCTAGAGTGTGACAAACTTAGGCAATTTTGTCCCAGATCCCTACCATCCATCCTAGACGCTTCTTTGTAACAGGCAGTAAATGGGAAGTGAATGTTTTTCTCAGCATAGGTTAAAGAATGTCTCAGATCTCACATCGACCAGTGAAAAATCCAGAGAAATTGTATAATCATTGTATGGCTTGTGTTTCCATCGTCCCTGCATCTGCAGTGCCTCATGAAGTGTGAAAACCCCCCAACCTGTCTATGTCTCTGCAGGCCATGGTCCGAGGAGAGTTGGAGGTGCTGAAGGATTGGTGTTACGAAGCGGTAATCAATCAAGCCTATTTTCTAAAGCCCTTGTAACACCCGCAGCTGGCACAGGGTGCATATACAGTTACTCAGGCTAAAGCCTAATTGACCAACGGATCCTCTATCCATCTGTACACCGGCTAAAGACTTACAATTGATTATTCATGTGTGGTAAATGTAGAATTGCAAGCCTTGTTTTTTATATCGGTATTTTCTTTTGATCGGTCTGTTTCTGTCAGTTTCTTTACCTCCTTCTTTTTTGCTCTCCCTCGTTTCTCTTTCAGTCTCTCTTTGTCTTTTTTGGTCTTACTCTTCATGTGTTTTCTGGTGTCCCCAGACGTATAGCCAGCTGGCCCATCCCATCCAGCAGGCCAAGGCTATGGGCCTGCAGTTCCACTCTAAGATCCTCGACATAGACAACATTGATGTGAGTTACCCAAGGCCGTTTTTATTTAAAACCTGATCATACTGTTTTAGGTTGAAAAAATCATCTTGTTATTGGTTTATGGTGTTACATTTCCAAACAGACCTGGACAGAAGTTAAATTTGTTGATAGTTATTACAGAAGGATTGAGGGTATGTGCTATATGGCCAATATTCCATGTATAGGGGCAGAATGCGTGCTGTAACACAGACTGCCTGGATACAGCCCTTAGATGTTGTATACTGGCCATATTCCACCAGAGTGGACCTATTGCTATTGTAAACAGAAATGTAATTGGAACCATAAAAGTAATGTTTTTCTCAAACCTGTATGCAGTCTAATATACAAAAGCCTTCTGGATAAACTGCATACATTTTTGTTTGTAATCATTTCATAATAGCAAAATGGCACCTCAGGATTGTTGTATATTGCCAATATGCCATGGCTGGCACTCCATGTTGCGTCATGCCAATGATTGGTTCAGGTGTGCTAAGTTTAGAAAACATACATTTAATGGAGTGGCTGAACATGTCCTAAAATGGGTTTCAAAACCAGTGGGTTAGCTGTGGGTTTGCCTCAAGATTCAATGAAACCAGGTTGTTTGGGTTGCGACCCAATATTCATCTGGATATTTTGGGGGTGGCCAAAACCCCCACCACTCCTTTATGCTACATTGGACAAGGGGCAAACGTTCCCACCCTTGTCTTTGCCAGCCATTCCATATTGACCCCTTGTCTTTATGACCGATGTTGCTAAAGAGACAACATCTGCTAATCTGTATGTTGATTTTCTAAAAGCATAAGTGTTTTACATCTACGAAAATCAATAAATTGCCACAAAAACAAACACATAAATCGCCACAAAAACGAACCATCTGTTCAGAACCACTGCTCTAAGCATCTCGGGCCCTAAACATTCTTTATTGTGGGTATACTCCAACGAATGTTTTTCGGTTCTAGCCTATTCATTGTGTCTGTGTTCTCAGCTGGCCATGGGGAAGATGATGGAGCAGGGTCCCGTGCTCATCATCACCTTCCAGGCCCAGCTGGTCATGGTGGTCCGCAACACTAAAGGAGACGTCATAGAGGGAGACCCTGTGAGTAGAATACACCTTCTGACTGTGCTCTGATGATGCATCGGAAAAGCTGTGTTTCCCGCCCAAGGTTCAGCTAAACAGTCAAAAGCGGTTGCCTCTCTGAGTCTTTGAATGAGGCAAAGAAAAGGAATCCAGGTTAGACAGTGGCGGCACAGATCAAGCCTCCTGCGTGTTCAATCTGCCTGATAGGCCAGTCAGGACACAACAGGGAGGCCTCTTACTAGTGGTTGGTATTATGGTCGGGCATTCGGCTCAGTCCGATGTTTGTGGGCTGGGCTTTAATGTCTGCTGCCGGTGTCTCTCTGGCTCCTCTCGTCTCTGGTGTGAGAGGGACCAGAGCAGACAGGCCAGCAGTGGTCGTTAGAGGGTGTTACTGCAGGACATCTTCCGAAGGATTTAAATGGGATTAGATGTATGCAGTTTGCTGATACCTCTGATGGTCATTGCGTGTGTCCGTGTTCCCCCACAGGACAAGGTGCTGAGGATGATGTATGTGTGGGCTCTGTGTCGCGACCAGGAGGAGCTTAACCCCTACGCTGCCTGGAGACTCCTGGATATCTCCGCCTCCAGCACCGAGCAGATTCTCTGAGAGGCCCTCGTATCCACCGGGGGGGGGTGGGGTTGTGTGGCCGAGGGACGGAGGAGGGGCTGGACATAAAAACACCACAAGGACGGTGCCGGCCCTGTTAGCAACCCGGCTAACACAACCAAGGCTTTGGGCAGCCCCCATGGACCGCCTCCTCTGCCGGGCCCATCCGGACCACGCCCGTAGTGGCCACATCTCAGCAGGGTGGAGACTCCGACTGGGTGAACGCGAGTTCCTATCGAGTGACACTAGGAGCAGTAAGGCACTCAAAGCCATCGCCCGATCAGTCGTCTGTCTTTCTGCCGCTCCTCGCTTAGACAGGTCTGTCCCGTCTCTCCCACGTCATTCGGTTGACCGGAGGATGGCGTCTTTAAGGCCCTTACACACCCCTTCCCATTTTGGGAAGGACACCTTGACAAACATTTATATGATAGCTCAGCTTAATTGTTGAATTGCTGAAATTTATATTTATAAATAAAGAAATAAAATGACTCCAGGTTAACATTTCTAGGCATTTTTGTATGAGGAGAGAGATTTCCCGACTGTGTCATGAATCATTGGCCTCTGGTCCAAGTCAGAAACGTAACTGTGCACATGGCATTGGATGTGAACAAGGTCCTGACATAACTGTTAACTGTCCTGCTGCAGAACGTTTTGAGGCCAGACGCGTGTCTCACGAACAGGATGCTTTCTAGCTAACAAAGAAATTGCGCTATTTCTACATCTGTTCCTGTCATATCAAATCTTGCCTTAACTATACATGGACAGATTTCTAGGTTTATCTCTAGTTATTATTAAAATGCGTAGAGCACAAGTTGACACCTTTACTGCTGTTTTAGGATCACTATTTGAGACTAATTGTACATAATTCTTATTCTTTTGGTATTTTGGCGCGGTGGCACACTTGTGGGATACTTGATTTGGAATGCTGCTGTCTTTTTTTTGTTTCACCATGTTTCTCAACGTCCAGCTGTCAGACATAGTGATAGTCCAACTTCATCATTACAGACAGATGTTTATGTATGCAAACAGTGCATTCGTATTCTGAACTTTTTTCACATTGTGTAATTGTGTTACAGCCTTATTCTAAAATTAATTAAGTTAATATTTTTTCTTCATCAATATACACACTATACCCCCCATCATTATTGAGCTCCGGTGCATCCTGTTTCCATTGATCATCCTTGAGATGGAAAGTCACGCATCTGTCATGCAGTTGACATGCATGTCAGTGCACAAACCAAGACATTGAATTGGTTGAATTAAGTGTCCATAGAGCTCCACTGCCAAATTTTGTTAAGGCATAGACTTGTGGAAGGGTACCAAAAATGTCTGCAGCTTTGAAGGTCCTGAAGAAAATCATAATTTCCAATGGAATAGGTTTGGAGCAACCAGCCTTCTTTCTAGAGCTGACCGCCAGGCCAAACTGAGCAATTGATGAGACAGGCTTTGGTCAGGGAGGTGACCCGGAACCTGATGGTCACGGCCAGAGTTCCAATGTGGAGTTGGGAAAACCTACCATATCTGCATCCTTCCACCAATCCAGCCTTTATTGTAGTGGGTTCAGAGTAAAAGGAACGTTACTGTCTGCTTGAAGTTTGCACTCGAAGGACATGGAAAACAAGATTCTCTGGTCAGATGAAACCAAGATGTAATGTTTTGGCCTGAATGCCAAGCTTGCCGTCCAGAGGAAACCATGCATCTCCAGGCCAGCCTCTTGGTGGAGCTGGGTGGAGGCAGCATAATGCTGTGTGGGGATGTTTTGTAGCCGCAGGAAGTTGAAGACAATCGAGGATTAAGGAAATGGAGAAACAGAAAAAAGTCTGAAAATGAAAACCGACCTCAAACTGTAGCGAAAGTTCTCTTCGCTCACAGCCTGGACGACGCAGGAGTTGAAGCCATTGAAACATCTCTGGAGAGACCTGAAAATGGCCTTGCAGCATCCAACATCAACAAGCTTGAAATTATCTTCTGAGAAGTATAGGTGTGTCAATCCTGTAGTGTTACACCCAAGAAGACTCAAGATCTCAATGTCCTTCAACACAGTACTGAGTAAAGAGGTCTGAGTACTTACATGTGATTTTTCAGCGTTTTTCTTTTTGAATAAATTTGCAAAGATTTCTAAAAACATTTTTCTGTTTTGTTATTGTGTGGAATTAAATGTAGATTGATGAGGAACTTCTAAATGAACTGTAGATCATCTCTGTTCTGCCAGGGTGGTTGAATGTAGATTTGCTGATAATTATCCATCTGTGAGTTTTAATTTAGCTGTAGTGGAGACAGATCTGCCCTCAAAGGCAGAAAGGGTTTTCTGTGGTTGATTAACTTCTACCCTTAACCTTTATTCGTAACTCAATTTAAACTCAATTAACCCTTAGCTTAACTGTGTTCAATTTAAACAAGTTGGAATGAAGGGTCTGCCATCATCAATTGAGTTGCTTGAGTCAACATAGTAGTGATTTCTCAATACCTAATGGCCATAAGCATTCTCAACTTCTCCATAAAAACGTCTGAATTGCAACTAATACTCATGACTTCTTTTATGGCATGCATTCATTCTGGTTCATTCTTTAGCTTTAGCCCGTTTCACTACCATAACTGGCAAATGATCCCTTTGTTTTACCTTTGGAGAAAATGTATTGGCGCCTGAAACATTGTGTCGTTTCCTGTGAGTACAAGCCAGACTTACTCCACAATACGTGGCCAGTGGGTTGTATCATGACCGATGCCACCTATCACTCCTGTGAGGGTGGCCAGTGAGTCAAATGCAGAGCTGTGGAGCTGATGAGGACAGTGTGTGCATGTGTGATCCTCCTGCTCTGACGCTCCATGATGGATAACCTGCGGCTTGGGAACATGGGGAAAGCCTGATGCACAAGCCCACCTCTTGCCTATTGATTTGTACGTGGCGATAAGTCGCCAACCTATTCCACGGCTGTCTGGGATGATGGATACTCCTGGTTGCTGAGCTGTGCTGAGGCTGCAGCTCTGGGCTTCCTATCGCTTACGGTACCCCAACAATGCTGCGAGCCCATGGGGTGATCGCCCAAGCACACACACACACGCGCACACACAGCAATGATTTCATGTTGATTGTGAAGATTTGTTTGCGAGGAATGTGTTTCGCTTTGTCTGACCCTGTTTTATAGATCCAAATAAACAACGCAGGGTGATTGTAGTGTGTGGGAGTTTGGAGTAATACAAGTGTGTTGGTATATGTTCTCTGCAAATGCTGGTCTTCCTAAGACACTATGGTGAGACCCTGGGATCCACCGCTACTGACCCTGAGTTTGGCACGACTACACTGCTGTCAGAGAAATGTCACACACAAATCGCAAAAGAACTGGCCCAGAGAGAAACTGTCACACATTTATGAAACCTTGTGGCAAGCCGCCTTAACAAAGACACGCTGAAGTCAGTATCGTTTACATAATCGCAGGCCAGCTGAGGTCTGCTTCAACATGCAGGGCACACAGGACACCTTCCCCTGAGGAAAAACTCACAAACACAAGGCCTTGCCAAGAACTAGAGAAGAAGAGTTCTCCCAGTGTGGCCAGGTGAGTGATGACCTTCTGTCTGACAGGAGGGCTGTGAGGGGTTAAGGTTAGATGACCGGATGGACAAGCATTAAGGTACAGGTGACAGGATGTGACAAGCATTAAGTGACAGATGACAGGATGTGACAAGCATTAAGGGACAGGTTGCAGGATGTGACAAGCATTAAGTGACAGATAACAGGATGTGACAAGCATTAAGGGACAGATGACAGGATGTGACAAGCATTAAGGGACCGGTTGCAGGATGTGACAAGAATTAAGGTACAGATGACAGGATGTAACAAGCATTAAGGGACAGGTGGCAGGATGTGACTAGTATTAAGTGACAGATTGACAAGATGTGACAAGCATTAAGGGACAGAGGACAGGATGTGACAAGCGTCAAGGGACAGACGGCAAGATGCTCCAAAAGAAAACCCTCCAGCTTGAGGATGTATTGACCACGCCCACGTGACACCCCCCCACTCTAACCTTTAGACATTTTGCCATAGATGATCTGAACACTAATGTTTTATGGCTTAAAAAGCCTTGCTTAACACAAGAGTACCTGCAGACATGCAGAAGTCGTATCTATTTGCCCCCCCCCCCAAAGAAGATTGCTTGCACATTTCCCTTGACATGGCTGATAACTTCTTTATTGAGGAAAATGATCTATGATAACTGATAATGTGTGCGACATTGTCACACCTAGTCATCCTAAGATGCGTTTACTAACTGTAAGTCACTCTGTATGACAGCAACTGCCTAGTGACTAAAATGTTGCATATTATTACCAGAAAAAAAAGAAATATCTAAACAATCACACAAGCTCCAGATCTGGTTACTGTGTATGTCTGTCTTCTGGGTACTTCACTAAAACAGAGGGGACAAACGTTTTAGGTTAGGTTTTTTGGGGCATTTCTAGAAGTTGGAGAGTGACTGTCCTAGTATTAGAACATGATCCACCGTTGGTGTGCCAGGACCGAAACAAGATTTGGCTCGGCTGAGGTAGAACTAACGTGTCATAGGTGTGGTAAGAAATCAGAAGTGACAGTGCTGTCACTTATTAGGAGTGTCTGTATTGGGACGTAGGGTTTGAGTGCATTCCCAGAAGGTATGACAGGCGTCCCCTTTCCTGCATCATAGGCAAACACCACGGTCATGAAGTGAATGTAAGCTCTGACGTTAGGACAGTGCTGTGTGCAGAAGAGTGGAATGTCATTGGAGAAAGGTGGCCTGTGGCATTCGGGAGGAGTTGCAGAAGGTTGTTGTCCAGGGTCATGCCAGGGTCTTTGCACTCCGGAAGGGTGACATTGGAGAAGTCAACCATAAGGTATTTTTAAACGCCCTTCTTCTAGTGCTTTTTGAGATCTGTTAGGTTTCGGCTTGTTTATTAAGGAATAAGTGAACTTCCGATGGCTTCAATAATGTTCATTTAAGGAGATTTAGCATACTTTCAAGTAGAGCTAACATTCACAATAGAGCTACCATCTGTTTTGGCCCTTGCTAATATATTCATTAACGGTATTATTTTTTATAGTTTGGCAAAAGGCCTCTGAGAAAAGGCCTTTCATGCGTGTCAAGGACTCTGACGGAAGGGTTTCATGCATGTCATCCTTCTATTCATTTAATCTCCCTCTCTTCCTCTTTTCCTGATGCCCCATTAACTTGACTGTCCTTGGGTTTCTCCAGCACTCATCTCCCCATCCCACATAACCTCCCGTGTCACCCCCTCCCCTCTCCCTTGGTTTTTGTTAGAGGACGCCTCTTGAGACCTGATAAAGAGGAGCCCTGAGGTAACAACTGGGAGTTTGTTTCACAGTCGTCGTTGTCTGTGGAGTTTTAGAGTTCAAAAAGAGCCTGTGTTTCTGGCTGGCTGTGCGAGAGCGCGTGCGTGTTGCGGTGGAGAACTGAGCCCGTGTTTGGGAAGGAAGGGAGGAAAAGACTTATGCATGCGTGTTTGTGTGTGGCTGGGTGTAAAGCGCATGTCTGTGACAGTTGCTCTGTGCAAAATATTGTGCGGTTGGTGATGTAGCAGTAAAATAGCAATAGATTGTTGGTTGTGGACAAAAGGGTCTGTATGCATTTTTCAGCCAAAGTTGGGCCACATATCACTTAAATAAGAATCAGGCTAAAATTCCCCAAAACAATTCAGGGCTTGTGAGCATGTACCGCACATTTTTAGTTTTATCTAGGGATGTTGATTCTTATTTAAATGCCATTTACATCTTTTTATGCAGTTATCGCATCCGAGTGATGCCCTACAGAACTGTTCAGCTTCCTATAGAGTCCAATAATTATTTAATCAAATGTTCATCCCCTCCCCCTACATAGGAAATGGTTAAATCAGATTGATGGGAAAAGCAATGAGGACACGAGTAATGAATATATCTATCCCTAATCGAATAGACGGAGTTTTGTCTTGTTTAGCATTGGAGATGAGGGGCTGTGATGGTGTGTAAGTGCCACAGGCACGCCTGCTCTGAAGATATTTCTTATGGCTGTGCACTGATCAGTCTCCTCCATGTCCCTGCCCATCTGGACCACGCGACAAGCGGGAAGTAGGGCGAGGCAGATGCGGGGGGGGGGGGGTGTGCTGTAACTAACAGCCTTCACATTAGGGCAACAGCCGTGGGTATTTGCAGTGTGGGCCCACTAGACTGGCACTTTGTGGGCGTGAATACAATGGGCTCATAAACACGGGCTGGGACAGTTGGAGCAGAGAAGAACCAGGCGTAGGAGCGTCTCCCTCTCCCTCCCTCTCTATCCCTCTCTCCTTCCACAAATGAATCACCCTTCCACCCTCCGGAGAAACAGACAGACACACAGGCCGACACACACACACACACACACACAGTGAGGGTGGATTCTTTAAGAGAATCTACGATTCTGCTGTGAAAAAGGAAAACAACGGCTTAGCCTAAAATTCTGTTTGTATTGATCTGAAAGTGTCTCTCTCTCCCCCCCCCCGAGCCTTCATTGATGTGGTTTAGGGTGGCCATTTGTCAAAAGATTTACTAGCTAGTCTCCGTCAGACAGGAGACCTGAATGATTTCTGTGAAAGGACAAAAGGAACCTTGTTGTAAATACAACTTCCTGTCTTAACCTGACACATGGCTTCATAACTTCTTTGGGAGAGTCAGCCCCAGGCATTAGGTTATGACAGTGGCACCAGGCTACACATGCAAGGCAGTTTATCAACTCACACATTACCCTTTATAATGCACATTATCTACTGTAGTGGATGTCAAAGTTTAGTTAACAGGACCGTATCTCTCTGGTATCCATAGAAAAGTGAGATAAAATCTGATTGGACATCATCAAATCTGAGTGAAATTATAGGATAGAAAGTGAAATATTTACAAAAGGAAAGAAAGGGTTAAAAAATAGAAGTATTGGTTACCATGGTTACAACAAGCAGCAACCATTAGTCTATCTGACTCATGGTTTTTTTTATGCAGACTTCAAAAACGTGTGTGTGTTATTTAATATATTTTTAGGAAATTTAAAAGTACTAAAATACATTTTACTAAAGAAGTTGTTAAATATTTGAATGTATTTGGAAATACACCGGAAAGTACTCAAAAATAATAAAATACATTAGGTTCAACATCTTCCCAGTGATTGTGTAGCATTTCCAGCCTCAAAGAGTTTGGGATCAAGTTTTGACGAGCCCTTGCTTTCGTGTGAAGGAGAAATACACGGCGTAATATGGGCCTGGGAAACTATTGAAACTATGTTTCTCCTCGACAGGTAAGCTAAATCCTTCGAAGTGGTAAACTAGAAACCTAGCTAATAAGTTACACTGCCCTGCACTACAAGCCTAGAAGTCACGTTGTTTGAGTGGTTATAGTTATACCGCGTTATTATAGGCTATACACAATTTAATTCTTAACGTTCTATAACATTAACTAGCTGTTTTCTAGTTGGCTC
Organism: Novumbra hubbsi; assembly: GCA_016801125.1. Taxonomy (NCBI): domain Eukaryota; kingdom Metazoa; phylum Chordata; class Actinopteri; order Esociformes; family Umbridae; genus Novumbra; species Novumbra hubbsi. Next base: position 58,582 of record JACXGK010001923.1, read on the forward strand.
TAGTTCCTCTATCCTTGGACAAATTTACAAAAGTAGAGTTCTATTAGCTTAGTTATAGTTATACCACTGGCAGGACAATTCAAAACCATAAGCGATCTAATTAGCTGCTAAAGCTATCAATGACTTTACTTTTGAATAGATTGTTTCTGAGTTAAGATAGGTGTTACGTTTTTAAATCGGCGTGTGGGGTCCCCACAAGGATTGTGCCATTTTAGAATGAACACCCTCCTAACAAATAAACTACTGAAATGACAGATCATCTCACCACATGCTCTTGAGTGAAGGCTACCCTGCTTCCCTCCCCTCAAGACATTGTTTGTTCTGGTCTAGCGGCAGTTAATCCATAGGAGTAAATCACAGCATGCAGCAATAGGGTGGGCAACGAGGCATCCTAGCCCTATCAATAACCCTAATGATGATGGAGGCCCTATTGAATAAAAGTTTCCAACCCACCCAGACGTTCAATCCGTTAATACAGATGTCGGAGGAATCACATCAACCTCTTGAAACCACCAGGCATTCATACCGTGTAGAAGCAGATGCCAGTTACCTCAGGTCCAGTGGATCCCCAACAAAGAGAGACCATGGGGATATCCAAATAGAGAGTCCGCCCAAAGAGACACGCCTGGATGTGGTGGTCACCAACCTAATTATTAAATACGATGGTCCTGGCGGGTAGTGAACGAGTTCAAACAGTTCTATATCGAACTGAGCTGGTCGCATACCCTAACGAGGTTCCGGTTGTCTGTAACCCAAAGAATTGCAGCATTGCAGTGCATGACGCTCTCTTTAGTCTTTAGAAAAGGAAATTATAAACAACAGTTCAGTTGTATTTGTTGTATTAATGGCACTGTGATTATGGTCTAGTAATTAAAAGTTCCGTTAATTTGTTGAAGGTGGCTAATTAAAAACCTGACATACATAATTCTGCATGATAATTCCATGTGTTAAAATCTACGAAATAGCTGATTTAACAAGCTTTCCATAATTTAATTTCACAATGTACTTTCACTTTTTCAACCCAGAGTTCCCATGTGGATACTGTATGGGCTAATCGACTTCAAGGAGTGATTGAAGTAATTTACTAATTCAGAAATGAGTTCAGTTATTGGTTAATTCCCATAGACTGTGTAACCGTTATCTTCAGTGGCGTGTAAACCCAGGGCAAGGACTAATGTCCTTGACAACCACTGGGGGTATTATGACGTATTACTCCTGGAATATTGAGGACCCAGTGTCATACTGGGTTTAGGTAATTCCAGCATTAATTTCCCTAGAGGAGGAAAGATTAACCTTGCTGGTTTTACCATATTTTGGATGTCTGTAAAGATATAACGATAGTTAAATACAATGGTCATATAGGCTACTTAGATACATTTTTTGAATGGCTGGTCGTTGCATTGCTTTTGTACCTAGATTTAATATATTAATGCCACATTTACTCGTATTTTACTTTAAATACGATTGTCATCAATTAATTCAGTGGCCTTCATTCATGAAACCTTCTCAGAAAAAATCTCAGATTCGAACGTGAGAGACTCCCAAGTGTGATTTACGGAACTGTCGCACCTCTTCGAAATGAGCGTAGATGTCATCGCAGATGATAAATCGGTTGAAGCGGTGGACGCGAGAACGCGCTACATCTGTCCTTACATATGACATCCCCGTAATTCATGCTTCGTGGGGCGATCATGAACCTATGAAGTGACAGGTTTCAATATAAATGCTCGCCTGAAAAGGCTGATTAACGATGTTCCATGACAAAATCAGCGCAGAACTTTCTTTCGCGTTTCGGCCCCGATCCGAAGTCCTTCAGATTAATAAACTCTGCCATCATTAGGGTTACCTGTCGACCAAGAACGACTGGTTTATTTATACTCTCTCTAGCAAATGTAAGACCTGTTAGCTAATCAAAACCAGCCACCGACATTATAATGACTATTTATGATGTCGATATGTCGATACTATATGTCTAAGTGATTTAGGAATATCAAGGCAAAGCAATTATATTTGTCTAGCGCATTACAAACCTTACTTACGCATGATATTGATGAATGCCAGCTCTATCGGTGAAGTGATCATGGATGAAGTAAAAAAATCTATTTGATAAACGTAACATTTTGTAGCACATCCCCCCACGATCGAACATGGGAGGCAACTGTCTTCATAACAACAAACTTTGTGGAAAACCTGGATGAATAACACTGGCAATGTGGTACTTTCGGCCTCAAGTAACTCGTAAGGTCCACCATGATGGACAAACTTCCATTTTAAATTTTGTGAGAACTACTCTTTTGGCACTAAATGTACAATCTGTACATAATATCATGTGCTGCATCTGTGGACAGCTCAAACATGCATTTTGGTAGTTCATTCATTAGATGTCATTAGACGTAGCCAGTTTCAGCCCCACCAAAAACATGTATTGGCAAAAGAATCTAGCAACAAATTTACTAATTCACCTGCTTGTATGTCTGCCCCATAGTATTTAGGTTGGTGTAGTGACTTGGCAACTTGTGTGTGGCACTGGGTTGAGTTCTGCTGGATCTTCATCAACGGCTGGTTTGTGTAGCCTTCATCTGTGCCCCTCCCTTATGCCTTTTCCCTATAGACTCTCTCTGCTGCTACATAGATCTATGCCCCCCTCCCACCCATCTTCACTATAGACTCTCTCTGCTGCTACATAGATCTATGCCCCCCTCCCACCCATCTTCACTATAGACTCTCTCTGCTGCTACATAGACCTATGCCCCCCTCCCACCCATCTTCACTATAGACTCTCTCTGCTGCTACATAGACCTATGCC
>JACXGK010001924.1:0-38898 GCA_016801125.1 Novumbra hubbsi
TATGGATCTTTCCTTTGACTTCAGGCCCCTCTGCATTCACGTCCCCTTCAGATGACTTAAATTTTGGAAGAGAAACATCGAAGCCTGGCATTTTGAACTTGCCCCCTTTTCCAGCATGCCCTTTAATGTCTATATCTCCTTCTGCTTGACCTTTAGGGAGTGAAATGTCAACTTTAGGCATATGGATCTTTCCTTTGACTTCAGGCCCCTCTGCATTCACGTCCCCTTCAGATAAAACATTAAAACCTGGCATTTTAAATGTACCATCTTTCTCAGGGGGTCCTTCCACATCTGTGTTGCACTCCATTGGTGACATTTTTGGCAGCAAAATACCAACTGGTGGTAGGTACATTTTTCCAGACTTCTCTGGACATTCAATGTCCATATCAAATGAGCCAATCTTTGGTAATGAGATGTCCACTTTTTGCATGGGAAGGTTTGACCCTTTAAAAGAGGGTCCCTCAAGCTCATCTGGCACTCTGCTCTTGGTGTCAAGCTGCAGATCAATGTTTGGTGCTATGGTGTCAGTCTCTGACATCTTAATCCCAGACAGGCCCATTGAGCCTTTAGCTTCTTTTTCAGGAATTGAGAATTCAGCTGAGCCTTTGGTTCTGATGTCACCATCAATTTCATCAGTGTGATGGGTAGAACAGACTCCTAATGAAAACTCTCCCTCCCTGTACATACATTTTGACCCCTTCCCTTCAGGTTTCTGTAGGCCAACATCCTTGTGTCTCGATGGCAAACTGAATTCCAAAGAGGGTGGTGTGAACTTGACATCAGGGAGATTCAGCTCTAGTGATTGTCCTGACAGGGCGGTGTCTGATCTTGTCTTTTTGGTTTTGGGAAAATGAATTCCAAATTTGTGGCCTTTGACTTTGACCTTAGCCTCAGGCACAGCTGCCGGGGAGATGTGTTGATGTCTCTCCGTTTGAGTCATGTCAACTTCTCCTGTGACCACCGCAGCGCCCTTAGTCTTCAGCCTGGGAAACCTCATTATCCTCTTCTTCTTGCCAGTGGCAACCGCTCCTCCGCGCAGCTCTGTGCTTTCTGCAGCGGTCTTTCCGTCTTTCCTGAGCTTCAACTTGGGGAATGCAAACTCCACATCAATGGGACTGAGCGCCACCCGGGAAGGAGGTCCCTCCATCTCCAACTCTGCTACATTGCTCCCTTTCTTTTTCTCCTTCAGCCTTTTCAACCCAAAACGTCCTCCCCTCTTTTTCTTCGCTTTAAAAGGTTTGACGCTCTTGACACACTGCAATAGAAATGCAAGTATATGTTAGGCGGACATGAATCCAGTGAATCTGGGACTCTTAGTTTGTATATCGGCAACTACAAATGGTGTCATAGCTGTACCATTTTCTGCATCTTGGCTTTGGGTCCTTTTACTTCCACGTTGGGGGTGCTGGAATGCACACTGACATCAGCGCCAGGGACGGTCCTCTTCAGGAGGAAGGAGACTTTATAAGGCTCTGCACACTGTAAGATCTTTAGGGCGTCTTCATACTTCACATTGTCAAAGTAGACTCTGGCACTGAGCAACTGATCTCCTACACGGACACCAATCAAGCAGACTGTTAATTGGGCACAGCACACATCATATAGAGAACAGAGAAAAACAAGTTTTCACCTATCAGAGGAAAGCAAAACACTTTTTAGCACTTTTTGGTTTCCAATTTTTATATATATATATTTTATTAAAAAAAACTAATACTACATCAAGTGGATTGCTGATAAAAAATGTAACACCACACAAAATGGATGTTATAAGGAATATAGATATAAGAATACATTTGAGTTGACAACATTTAATTGATTCAGCTACTTAGGTTTGGATTGGAGCTTCGTTCAAATGTCTTAACCTTTTGCATGCTAATCTCTCTTTCAACTCAGTCCGGAAAAAACTCACTTCTGACTTATGTCAGCTGGTTCTCAGCGTTATATTTGTGTAAATCCAGTGTTCCCATCCCATTACCTTGCTGAAGGCTGAGATGCTTTGCTGCGGACGAGTCTTTAAGGACGTCCTTAATGAAGATGCCTCGTTCCCCTCCACCTGTGACACTATAGCCACTGGCTCCTGCCTCAGCCTCTGTTTCCACCATGACCTCCACCAACTCAGACTCAACTTTCTCCTGTAAGGACACACCAGAAAATCGTGTGTTGTCTTGCAAGTCTCCTGCCTTCTAATGTCAACACTGGAATTGTAACCCATTCTGACCATTTTCCTGGCCTGTGTGGACATCAATAGTGAAACTTATCATACAAATGATGAATTAAAATAGTTAGAATTATTGTTTATAAACAGAATGTTACATATATGTGTGAGTGTGTACGCATATGCACACAGAATATAAATATATATTTCTAAATATATACAGTGATAGCAACGAAAATGTTGGTTTTTGTTGTATGATCTTAAGTTGTGTCTTGGCTTTTTACCTCTGCTTGGACCTCCGTTGAGGAATCCATTTCTGCCTGTGTCAAATGGGTCTCCTTCAGATGGCTTCTCTTCAGACTCAGCACTTGTTTTAGCTCTGCATGGAGTTTCTCCTTCTGAACCTTAAATAAAGCAATGTGTGTGTGTGTGTGTGTGTTGATTGATCAGCTGGACCGTTAACAGTTATAATAATAGTTATTTTATGGATTCTAATTCTGCCTGACCACATTCAGCATGAGTTTAAATAAAAGTCTCTGGCTTATAAATGTCCACATTATATATGGGTATTGTGGATTTGTGTGTGTGTACATGTACATTGTACATATGAATTGTACTGTTTGTTTATGTCTACTGTATACAATCCATTCTGAAAATATTCCAACCCTTTCACTTTCTCCACATTTTGCTGTCATAAAATTATAATTTATTACAATAATGCCATTAATCTACACAAAATAGCCCATAAAAACAAAGTGAGAATGGCCACCAATGTATTCACAATGCCTTATTTACATGAGTATTTAGACCTAGTACTTTGTTGAAGCACCATTTGTAGTAACCCCAGGGGTGTATGAGATTGTGTGGTACTGGCCCCCAACGCATCCCACCACGATCTGCCTGTGTCTTGCAGGTCTGGGGACGTCCCTGAAGGCATCTTTAGGAAGTGTCTTGGTGGTTCCAAAATGACGAAGTTCCCAGGAACCTACTGTGCTCCTGGGAACTTCAAATGATTTATCAATTCCATCTCAGATGTCCACGGAATCCCTTGGACTTCACAGCTGTTTTTTTTTTTTTGGACACAGTTTCTGAGCTCAATTTGGAGCATTGGGTCTGAATAAAGACATATTGAAGTTTTTTTGTTTCAATAACTTACATACATTTATGAAAAAAACGTGCAGGAAAAACAGAGGACTTTAAATAAAAATAACGAAAATGTAACAAAACAGAAACTAAAACACAAAGACAATGTTACAAATGGATGAAACCAAAACAAAGGCAGACAAGACACTAAGGAAGGAGGAACTAAAATAAAGATGAGGAACACTGGTGAGGGGGATTATCACAAACATGTGTCTGTGCTCCAAATGAGGGAGAGGGGGCGTTGGATCTCACTGGCACGGGAATCCTGCCAGGACAGGAATTTGTGGGGTTTGTGTAGATTGATAACAGAATATTTTAATTTTATAAATTGTAAATTCAGTGTATAATACAAAAAAACATTTGGAGAAAGTGAAGGGGTATGTACTTCTCTCCTAACATGGGTTTGCTTGTTGGAATTTTACACACTCCATAAAACACTTCTTTCTACATAACTAACCATTCAACGAGAGGTGTTTGAACTATGAAAAATGCGCAATACTTCAGTTTTCTAACCTTACCCCTAAACTTAACCAAAATGGATTATTACTAAACCCCAACACTTGACCACTGTTTCAGCGCAATGCTTTCCCCTGTCTTTTTCTCCAAAATGTCATGATATCTAATACACAATCTCCGTCCTGGTTCTCATCACAATGCTCGCTTAACCAGACCGGAATCCTTACGACCAGAAGGAACACGCTCAACTTTGATTTAGCTCACAGATTCCCAAGCGCCACTGCTGTTTGTACCCCAGACTGATGTGAACGTGTGGTGGGGTTTTGCCTAACCCCAAAACCCACCACTCTCTCGGGGCTCTCCTGGTCCTCTGCGGAGGCACTGTGGGGGGGACTGCCGTAGGGAGCGTTGGGAGGCCTGTCTGATGGGGGGGACCGCCTTCTTTCTTTCACCTGGCTCAGAAGAGGAAACACTTGGGTAAATAAATACACCAGGCACACAGTACACAACCTCAGATATGGCCATCGGCATGTCTGGAACAAGTGAAAGTCAGACAGCCCCACTCACGGTTGAGTCTCTTGACTGGCCAAATACATGGCTTTCTTCCAGTTCTCTGTCAGAGTCTGCAAACAGAAGAGAATGTAGTCAGCGCGGTGTTATACAAGACGGAGGACAGGTCGTATTATTTTGAAACAAAGACCGTTATAATTCTAGGTGTCATGAATGGCCTTGCATGTCCCCCTGAATAGACGTCCAATGGTGAACCCCTATCAACAGCCCCCTACATTAAGGCATCACAGGACTTTGGGGTATTAAGTATCAGTGTATTTGTCAGGAGTGTCACGTTTCTGGGCCAAACACGAGAACGCGTTATGTAGGGCTCCTGGCCTATGTTAGCAAAATGTTGTCAAAGCAGCAACTGCAAAATGTCAAAGCAGAGATTAGTCAATATGCCTCATAGAACACTGGAGGAAGAAGGGTGTCAGGCATCAGATCCTTGACAATATACCTCAATACAACCATAATAATCTAGTCAATAAAAAAGTGTTCAGAAATTGACGACTGGCTTTAGCTTCTTGTCAAATGGCTCATGTCTTGTCAAGTACATTAATCTTGTTTTCAGGTAGAAAATCTAAACATCCTTAAATAAACAACTTTTTCTTATCAAACAAAAGTATTAGATAAAACTGTAAATGATGTAGAAAATGGCCCTTTTATATCAAGTAGTTTGTCTTGTTTCATTGGCAGACTATTTGACCTATTCCAATCAAATATCTCCACAAATATGGTTAACAATTGTTTTAAAGACTGTGTTTTAAAGAATGTTCTGCAGTGTTGCTTATTGTCATGTCTCAGGCAAACTTAAGGTTGGGATGCTTTCTGTTATCTTAAATAAATTTGAAGGATGGGAAGCATTCATCACACCAATGGGATCCCTCTTTTTCCATCAAGTAAAGCAGGAATTAGTTTGGCTGGTGCTTTGGGAGTGAATGAAAGTAGCAGCTGGCTGAGAGGGGTCCGTACTTTGCTCAGTGAGTGCTTCACATAGCTCAGGCATCTTTCTTTATATAGCGCCAGCGCTCTGACCCACATATACTTTCTACCCAATGATCTATAAGGCATCGATCGCATCCAGCTGACTGGAACCTTGATAGGTTGTTTGTGGTCCAACCAAATCATAGAACTGCAGTTGTCACTAAGTGCTTATACTCTCAGCCAGCCTTTAACCCCAACGAGCAAGCCAGAAAAATGTATGCGGTGTGGCTAAAAACAAAACCCTCAGTAGGTCTTGAAAGCTAGCAAGATTCCTAGGCATGGAGAGTCGGCCACACCTCTTTAAGATAAACAAATCCCGAATGATGTGAATCGGGTGAACCAAGTCAGTGCCACAAGGCTGAATGTGAAACATCTGGTGGTCCCAGAGGGACCGTTTGAAAACCAAAAGCGATACATCAAAGTGACATCCCTGCCCATCTGGCAACCCACCTGTTTAATTAATGTCCTGGGGTTTTGTGGTCAACCGCTTTTTAGTTACTGTTGGAGATGGGCGGGGGTTCTCTTCTGACTGGATTCAGATTCGCCCCTATTAGATTTTCTAACAAAGTAATAAACTTTTAGCATGGGCTCACCTATTTAAGGGCGGGATGCTAATGGTAATGCATGTTGTTGGGTTATGCAACCTCATCATGGTTATTTGAGCCATCAACTCTCCAATTAACCAATATACAATCTAATTTGAAAAATATTCACATTAGGCTCCTGTAACATAGTTACAAAGTCAGGTTTCTGTCATGTGAAGAGTGCATTATCCTGAAAATACCCCTTGCAGAACCCCAGGGAAGTGCCCCGACTTCCAAAACACTTGTTCCTAAGGCCAACAATGATGGGCGGGGCTTAAGAGCATCACAGTTTCTAATGGAAGACTACAGAAATGATGTGGCCCTGAGCAACAGTGCATGACTCAGTGAAATTAAGTCTATAAGACGACGGATGATCTCATAGTCACACAGTCTCTGCACATGTGCAATGTCTTGCTTCCCAGAGACGCTGCGCTGTAGTCACGTGGGGTTAAAACTCTGTGTTGAGGTCATCTTTAGCGCAGTAGTGGTTTCTCTGAAGGCATACGTTCCTCTGGGAAATAAGAAACACGCTGACATGATCTGCGCCAAGCAATGGCGACTACTCACTGAGCAAATGTTTTTTGAAAAACTTGTTTCCAACAATGTGAATGTGAATACCATTGAGTCTAATTGAGTATCTGCAAGGGGAGTATGTGTGCATTTATTCCTGGGCAAGATCCAGGGTCTATATAAATAATAAATTAACTGGTACAGATGATCTCCATGTCATCAATATTGAAGTTTCCCTAATTTCCTGCATCTGATATTTATAAAGTTAACAGCTCCGATAGTATGGTCGGATAGTAAGGTCTGTGGGTGTTTCTAAGTTTGTAAACTAGCTTTTTGTTTATGCTTAAAATTCAAAAGGGAACCATTGTGGAGCTATAAAGGTTCTATAACAAAGCATTAACAAACGTTTAGACACACAACATAATCAGGCACACAATATCACCCAACATAACCTGACACATCACTTTACATAACCTGGCACATGATCCAACATAACCTAGCACATCACCCACCATAACCTGGCACATCACCCACCATAACCTGGCACATCACCCAACATAAACCTGGGACATTACCCATCACCCAACATAACCTGGCACACTACATAACATAACCTGGGATACTGTCAACCGACATAACCTAGCACACTATATCGCACAACAAAACCAGGCACACAATATCACCCGGCTAACCTGGCACATCACCCAGCACATCCAACACAACTTGACATGTCCAACATAACCTGGCACATCCAACATAACCTGGCACATCACCCAGCACATCCAACACAACTTGACACGTCCAACACAACTTGACACGTCCAACATAACCTGGCACATCGAACATAACCTGGCACATCCACCATAACCTGGCACATCCAACTTAACCTGGCACATCCAACGTAACCTGGCACATCCAACGTAACCTGGCACATCCAACGTAACCTGGCACATCCAACATAACCTGGGACATTATATCCAGGTAATCAGATCCTTGTCTATAGCTGCCCATAAAGACAGATCATATTCATGCCAGGGGGAAAAACCCCATTCTAGAAAATGTGTATTCCCTCATATGTGACCAACTGAAACCAGAGTCAGACAATGGTTACTGTCGGAGGTTGTCAGCTCCCTGTTTATCAGAGAACAATAAAGGGGAAGGCTTGACTCTGCATCGCTTGCATTCCCAGAATGGACTGACACTTTCAAATGGTCATCTACACCACACTGTCAGTGTTTTTACATAAGAACCCAATCACACAACACTCAGTTGCAACATGTGATAGCGTCATCTGAATCTGCATCAGCTTGAGTACAGAATGACTTTGAGAACGTTTTACAACTGGTAGGGACCGAAATACCTGCAGGGACATTCTGTGGGTCCCTAGGCTATTGTCTGCTTAGGGTTTGAGAGTTAGGGTGTTTGAATTATTATGTTTTTAATGGGAATGATGCTTAGTTATTCCACAAGAATAGCAAAACCTTAAAAGTATTTGTGTAAAGCATCAGTGTGTGTGTTTTTTATGTGATGCGTACCTGTCTGCATGTGTGTGTGAGACTTATGTATGCATGAGTATAAACACATGGAGATGAACAGTTACGAAGAATCTACTAGCAACCAACCTGCAGGGGAATGATTGAGTGGAACCTATTTGTACGCAACATGGAGGAGAATCTATCCCTATATAACTATGCCATATAGCTATAACATATAACTATACTAAAGGGCAAATTGGACTTCACTTGCATTGGTTTCAGCAAATCACAGTTCAGGAAAGCTCCTCAAACAAAACAAACGTTCTTTCAAGAGCACTATGGGGACTGAAGTTCTAAAAGCCCAGGAGAAATCAACTACACCCAAAAGCTTTAGCTGGCCCGCAGGAACTGTCTTTTTGTAAACAGGAAACCAGGATATTTAGTGAGATAACTACTCACCAGGGAAAGCACGACACGAAATCCCATCCTGCTCCTGTCATAATGATTTATTACTCCGCTGGATGATTAATGTCACATTAAAAGCATAAATTCATAACCAACCTTGGAATTTGATCCAGGTCGCAAGGTGAATTTTCAGAACAGTTGGGCTCCTGGGTTTCCTTGTGAGTTATCCAGCTTCCTCCAAATCCCTCAACCACCTCCTGACCCAGCTACATCCTTTTCTACTACCACCCCGTCAACCTCTCACCAAACCGGTAGCAAGGAATCAGTTTTCAGACATTGGCTTGATAGCCCCCGATGCCTTAAACTATACTAAACGTTCCCAGCAAAAGAAAAAGTGAACACATAAAACGTTGACATTTACGTCTGCTATGATGACATCCTGCTACTCTGGCAAGCCCAAATACACAACAAGGTTGGGACTAATTCAGAGTGTACTCTGGGAAGGTTAGCCGTCCGCATCACACTTCCCTATTCCGTGCCATAAATATCTCCCTATAGAACATCAACAACATTCATGTCAAAACCTGAGCGCCAGCATCCCCCGCCCCCCCACGACGGTGATGGTGTCCCGTTAACACGCCTGACCCCCCAGTCCCGAGAGGAATGGCATGGGGGTCACACCAGCGTACATTCAACACATGCCATCGGAGGGCGGAGGTACGGCCTTCGGAACACACACACACACTTACGAACAGACAGTGGTTATTATAAAACTTTGGGGTCTAAGCAGGTACTTTTGCTGGCCATTAAAGGTTCGTCCTCAGTAGCCGAAAAGCACCCGCTTTTACAACCCAACATCGTTGTCAGAGTCGCGTGATCGCCAGCCCCCAAAGATCCAAAGAGAGTCGAATAACTGCCACCATTCTGAACTAGCCACAGCCCTGGGTGGGGCCTGACCCCCCCCCCCCTCCCCTCCCGGTAACAAACCCACCGCCCTACCCACCGTGCCATACCATACCGCTGACCATGCCACCGGGGATCAGATCTGGTGACCAGGGTTGCAGCTGTCGCCCCCCGCGTTGGGGCAGGCGAGTGCCTGTACCACCTCATCAGCGGTGAGCTGGAACAACCATGTGCAGTGTGTCTTACGGTCACAACCCCGTGTTAGAGGCAGCACAAGTGGCATTTGTCTCGGGCGCCAATACAACAAATGACGGCTGTGTTGTCCACATGGCCCTTTACACACGCGTACAAACTTTTCTTTAACACGCTCGAGGGACAAGGCAGTTAACAGCATAGATGGGACATTCCGTTCTGCACGACACACAAACAGATAATGGCAGTATGAAATACGCAAAAGGTCCTGCCAATGTCTGAATCGGACAAACTTGTACCGCATAAGAACCGCAAAGAAATCTCCCTCCTCAACAGGTACTATCCACAAATGTTGAAATGTAAGCGACTGACAAAAAGTCAGATCTCAGACTATCCTGCAGCAAGAGTTGCGTGACTCATCCTACCTTGTTGAAATCCCTAGAACGGTCCGTGTGTTGTCCCCTCTCTGTATTGTTGAAAGATTCACCCGGCTGCAGCTCTGAAGCCAACCTGTCCTTTGTCAAACCCTCATTCACGCTCTCCAATACCTCTGGCTCCCAGCTCATCCGTCCCCTCTCTGAAGCCTCGGTTGAGGGAAACCTGAACATGCCCCACGGCATCTCCAGGCGGGTGGCAACAATAGCACAGATTTGACGAGGGCAAAGGAACGCCCCCATATTAGGAACATGAGGGGTGGGACTATGAAAGCAGAGGGAGGAGTAAGGGGCCGGCCTGTCTTCGAGAGGACTCGTTCAGATCGGCCCGAGCTTTGGCTTGCCACAGACCTCAGAAAGACAGGAGATCGCTCTTTTCCACCAGGCCCACCTGGCTACTGGTGACACTGTTGAAAACCCCCGGAGGAGCGAAGCTACGCGACAGACTAACACCACAACCTGTCTTCAGATCTGGAATAGCTAAACTGACGTGGAGGGGATACATTTGTGACGGCGGCCCAAAATAAGCACAGGCCTCTGGTCTTGATTTAGAGAGGGGAGAGCAGCTGTTGTTGGTGGCGAAGTGGCCCAATGGGCAGAGCAGAGGAAATCACGGTTGGCAGACCCAGCCAGCCTGCCCCCCCCCCGTGCAAGACCTGCAGGTGGTCCCGGCCTGGCACAGCACCCGGCCCCGGGGGACACCAGCCCCCGAATGATGTCTGCCAGGGGGATCAGGCAAGCTGGCACGGTGTTAAACACGGTCATTGTTGCGTTCCACTGTAAACACAAAAGTGGGATTTAGAAGGGGTGGGGGTGTTGGGTGGGGTGGTAGTGTCCAAGCAGTCCAGCATTCCCCTGGTGTCAGCGGTTCAGTGTGCCAGGGGCCAGAAACCGGAGCAGGCTGGTTACGACGGGCCAAAGGGAATAAACACTGAACCGGGACCTAGGAATGTTCTGCTCCCGGGACCAACGCAGGCCACTGAGGGGTCGACTGATCACATGCTCACACCACTGCTGTCTAGTCTTTAAGTGGGTTAGTGTGTGTGTGTTAGTGTGTGTGTCTGTGTGTGTCGGTGTGCATCTGTGTGTGCAACAACAAAAATATAAAAGAGACAGCGCAAACACAAATTCTATGGATGATGGAATTGAAAGCATTTCTTAGAGAAACCTTTTCAACCCAGAAACCGAGACAGTCAATATAAGGTTGAAGCCATCAAGAACCTATGAAGGCAGCCAGCCAGCATGCATCAATCTGCATGGCCTCCTCTCCATCTGTGGACTCTTGTCTCTGACCAGGACAATTACCTCTAGACAGGCAGACACAGGGAGGGAACTGATCTCAGTAGATAAGATGGCACAGACGTCAGATTCCACACGGAACGCCCCGGAATGCTTGCTCGACATGGTCACGCTAACTTAACGCGGCGGTCAGTTAAACAATACTCCCTTTCCCTCTCCACCTTGACCCAGGCCCTCCATCTGGGCATATTTATAGGCGAGGAACTTGGCGGGGAACCACCCTTTAACAGCCATAACAAAGGTGAGAGACACGATTTATCTGTGACATGTTTCGGAAGGGAAGTCAACAGGGACAGCACAGCCGAACAACAAGTCTGTTTTTAAAACTATTCACTGATTTAAGTTACACAAAACAAAACGGAGAAATACAAGCCACATACAACTCCAGATAAAACCACATTTGATTAACAAATACACTTTATTCAAGCAAAAACGAGCTCAGTCAGTGTGTTGGGTAACTCATCATCGTGGTGTCACCACAGACCACAGATCCCTTGGAAGCAGAAACAACGATGCCATCAGTAGGAAACGCGACGCGGCTAATGAACACAACCCCTGTCCCCACTGACCTGCATTGGAAGACGGCGTCCAGGTGACTCTGAATATCCCACGAAGACATTCACACATGGTCCAAAGACGAGCAAACACTCAGAGAGCGCGCGCATACACACACACACACACACAAACACACTGAGAAACTAACAAAAAAAAAAGATGAACTAGCGGGACCGGATGGACCGATAATTTTCTGGAGGCACTCAGTCTAACAGTGGGCTGATGGAAGACCTGGTCCTTGCTGGGCAAGTGTGTAGAGAGGGTCCCAGACTGGGAAACAGAGAGGGATGGATAGATAGAGAGAGAGGGAGGGAGGGGTGGATAGAGTGGGCAGGGGGGGGGGGCAGGAGCGAGACATGACAGAATAGGGCTGCATTAGCTCAAGTTGACAGTCAGCAGTTTGGTTGCCCCCCTGGTAAAGCCCTGCTCTTTTGTTCCGTGGCAGGATGGCTTTAGTCCCGGTACAACTGGGCCTTGTTAACAGGCTTAGAGTGAACCGGCCAACGGACACCATATCAGACAGCTCCAAACCAGTCACCATATAATGAAAAGAAAAACACATTCCCCTTGCATGGCCTGCGGTAAACAGGACAACAGGTAGCCTAGTAAGACTCTCATTGAGACACTAAACACTTCTATCAACCCGCTGATATGGATTCATACTATTATCAATATGCACTATATTATCAAGATAATATTACCAATTATTATCACTACACACTTCTATCATTCCAAACCTCTGAACTACAGAGGAACGTTATATTACAAAGCAATATTCCTGTCACGGCAGATACTACATTCACAGTGAACTCAATCGGTAAATGGCCACTAGGCTACATTTCAATAGCAAGGTCTGAAATGCCCCGATCCAGATATAAAGCGAGTCGTTACAGATCTCTGCAACTGTACGCTTCTGTTAAGAGAATTCCGAGTCAGTTCAAATCCCAGCACACCAATAAACTAATTTACTGTCACTTGGGAATCATGAGACTTGATGTAATGACATCTAAGTGTCACTGCTGACCTTTCATAACTGCAATCCACTAACAATTCAAGTGGGTAGAGGAAGCATCCTAATTGGATGATATGATTCAGCACCACGAGGAGAGAAAAAACATGAAGTTTAGGGCCAGAATGGTATTTTTAGAGCCCTTATAATATTAGTGCAGTAAAACCGCTGAATCCAAGAACTCACATATTGTTCTCGTCCCACTGACCGTCTGGCAGGTTACACGGAACGATTATATTACACCGTTCCCTCTGTAACTGAAGAATGATTTCATCTTTTGGCTCCATAATCCAAAAGTACTGTAGATTATATGCTTTATTTGACATATTGGCTTCACTGTTTTGAAATGACGATAGAAAAGACCCTGCCATAATTATGGAAGGAAGTTAATGATTCAAACAGGCCTTTTCCAGAAGTCTGTTAGCGCAACCAGTCTTTTCAAAAATGGCATGTTTAAATTGATCTGGCCTGTAACATTTCTTAGGGCTCTAAATGTCCACAGTGCCATGCTAACCCTCACTCTCCATTTGGCATGGAATCACTCACTGAAAAGGAGGAGAAATCTGCCGGTTTAGGATCTCAATGCTAGGCTGCTGTACGTGTCCAGATATGAATTAAGATAGAGATCTCTTCCCGGGCCATTTGGAAATCTAACTATTGCCCAGGCTCCCATTGGTGAATTATACCACCCAGACATGTCGGCCACAGCTTGGACTGTGTGGCAAGGCCCACCACGCCCTGGGTCCGGCCAGGGGTACCAGGCAGGCAGGGGGTGCCCAACACTAACGTATGTACCCACGTCACCCCACCTGCCCCTTGGCTCCATGCCTCAATTAATGTGCAGTATCTGTAGTGATGTTCAGGAAAGAATGGGCTAGAATTGACACACACACACACTCTAACCTTATTATCACCAGAAATGTCTCCCTCCTAGTCTACCTCTTTCATCTAGGAGGCCAGATGAAGTTGGGTCTCTTTCCTGCTCTTCCTCATCCATTAAGGAGGCCAGTGACACCTGAAGGCCACAAAACATCATCCCGGTGGTATGGTATTCATTAATACAGACTACGCTACGGGAAGGTTGGAGTGTGTCTCATCCGAGGGACAGAGGGAAGGGGTTAGGCAAGGCAGATTGCCTGATTAGGTTAAGGAGGGTTATCTGCTGGCTGGTGGGTGGTGCTCAGTGCGGCTGCTCTACTGTAAACACAGGACATCCTCATTCAGAAAGGGGCATCCGGTCCCTGCTGGAGCGCAGCGCGGAAGGCCAGTCACCGACCTTGTTTTCAGTAGGCACGTACTGTCCTGCCCGCCCACCCTCTAGCTCCAACCCTCCGGGGGAAGGCACCGGCACAACCCCCCGGGTCGTCGGGGAAACCCTAACAAACCCTGGGCTGAGCTCCAACCTGCAAAACGAAAATGTCCATTCGAGAAATTGTTCTGAAATCTGATCGTCATGGGCCGTGACGCACACAACTTGCCCTTGCTCACCCGGTGTACAGCTTATCATGACCAACGCTGCAATTCTGATGTCTGGGATTACCTTGGGTGGGTTTTAGGAAGGTTCCACATAGACATTCAAATTGTCACGTTTACAGAAAGCCCTCCCTGGCAGTCCATAAAGCGGCGACGATGGCTGTTAACAAGTCATGTCGTAGTTATTTACACAGGCGAGAAGGATTCGTCACTGATTGTGAATGCAAAGGAGCCCCTTCGTGCCATGTGACCTTACCAGCCACACAACTGCATATGTGTTGGCCACTAGTGATCAAATGCCGTCACTGCAACGAGGCAATATACTCTAGTGGACTAAAACGTCCGAAACTTGAACTGCTAATCGGCTAAATTATGGGGGCGTGAAATGCCATGCACGTCGTAATGATCCATAACTGTCAATGACATTGCGCTACTCTCGCTATTTGATTCAGTCATCCGAAGTTTGTGAGTTTGGCCTATTTGTAATAGGCTATTACTTTATGTAAACTTGAGTTTTAACATACTGAACAGCCTTTATTGGCTATATACCAAAACTCATCTGATTTAATAACGTAATATTTTAGCAACATCTTTTCGTATATGTTTAATGCACGCATCTAAATCAATAGTCACAACCAAAGAAATGCACAAATGCAAAAGTACATGACTGTTTACACAAAACGAAATAATAAATTACAGTTTATCTTGGCCCACCTACCTCCAGGAAGAGAAACGCTATCAATCACGTTGTGTTATAGGGACATATTCAGAAATATAGAAAAAATTATAATATGCTGATGGCTTAGGTTGTGTTCTCAGGAATGTTTTTATTCTTACCACATGTTCATGCTATTGTTAGTGCGGATTTCAACGTTTGTAATTTAATGTGAAAACTCACACGCAAGGGCTCCATTGCAAGTGCACTGTCCTCATTATATGCACAAGGTCTGCCAATCACTGCTGAAAAAAAGTTCTTCGGAATTCTAATGTTTATTCAAAGTTAATTCATGGACCAAGACAATAATCAGCAATAGACAGTCATTCACTTTAGGGCTGTATAGATTTTGTTCTGGAACAAAAACAAATGAAATATATACAGAAATCTCATAATAATCATAATTATAGGCCAAGCAATATGTAGTTGTTTATTCATGGTGCTTAATCATTATCAAGCCTTATAATTTGTCTCACTAATAAGATGTAAGAAAATAATAATAACAAACAGAATGCTTATAATTCGCACAGTGAACATTCTATGGATTTAGAACTATTTACAATAGTGTTTATAATTAAAAGTAAAGTTTTTGTTTTCACAAATGAGCCCAAATAGATCTGCCAGAATGAGAGATATTTATTCCGAAACTGAAGTTTACCACACTTTGGATGAAGTGGGAAAGGGTACCTTCGGGAAAGTTTCAAAATGTTGGAGAGGGAGTGACGGAGAATTAGTGGCGGTAAAAATGATCAAAATAGATTTTCAACGAAATCAGGTAATAAAAAATGAATTAAAACTTACGGATGCACTTTTACGGACTAATGTTAAGACAAGTCACATAGTTCAATTTCACGAAGCCTTTCGTGACCAAACTCATCATTACCTAGTCTTTGAACTATTGGAGAAGAACTTGTACCAGCTTCAGAAAGAGAATAGTTTCGTGCCGATGGCGGTCCGCGACATCCGAACTATCACGTGTCAGATGATCCAAGCACTGGCCAAGTTGAAAGAACTCGCAATCATTCATGCAGACCTGAAACCAGAAAATATAATGGTGGTGGATCATTGTCGCCATCCCTTCCGGGTAAAGTTGATCGACTTTGGTTCAGCAAGTATTTTCAATGAAGTGAGATTTGTCAAGGAGCCATACATCCAATCCAGGTAGAGAACCTTTGCTGCACCAATTCACATGCTTTCTTTAAATCGTATTACCAATTTTGTATTTACATTGTATGAATGTAAACCACTTCCTTGTTTCTGTGTTAACCCAAAATCATACAAACAATTGTAGAGAAAAATACCCTACTTACTTTGCACTCACTCTTCTTTAAAAAAAAACAAAAAAACACAATAGGTTCTATAGAGCTCCTGAAATCCTCCTAGGCCTTCCATTCTGTGAAAAAGTGGACATGTGGTCCCTGGGTTGTGTGATGGCAGAGTTGTTCCTTGGATGGCCTTTGTACCCTGGCGATTCGGAGTTTGATCAGGTGTGCTTCATCTGTGAGACGCAAGGACCCCCCGGAGCCCATCTTCTCGACGTGGCCAGCAAGGCTCATCTCTTCTTCCAGCTCACGGAAGACAGCCAAGGAGAGAGCCACTGGCTGCTCAGGTCCAACCAGCGACGTCCCCCCATGTCCGCAGACGGCCGCGCCCGGGGGAAGGGATCGACCGACCGGAGGAAATACACCCTCACTTCCCTGGACCAGCTGGAGACCATGGAGTTTACGGAGCGCGACTCCGGGCTCTGCCACCAGGACACGGGGGCGGAGGCGGTGGACCGTCACGGCATGGTGCAGCTCCTCAAGCAGATGTTGACCCTGGACCCCCGTCAGAGGATTGTGCCCGCCTCTGCCTCCCAGCATCCCTTCATCAGCTTGCAGCACTTAAGGGGGCACCCGGACTACCGCCGCTACCGCGAGGAGGCCGCCCGGGCCGTCGGCTCCGCCCTGATTCCGGACACGGCTCCGGACAGAGGCGGCTTGGGGTCGTCTCGCCCAATGAGTGTCGGCGAGGGCCAGCGGTGCCAGTGCGCCAGGGAGGAGGAATTCCCCCGGCGGTGTCTGCAGGGTCGACGTCGCCATGGCCGCAGGGGGGTCCATTCACCACCCTTCGGGGGTATCCAGTGGAACAGCCCAGTTCCCCACCAGCCTGACTCTTCCACGGAGCTGAAGCAGGGCCTTATGGGAGGCCTGTGCCTTGTGGAGGCCAGCCCGGAGGATGCCCAGCGTGGCTCCTCCCCGTCCAATTCTGTGGAGCCCTCGGACCTCCAGGCCGGCCTACAGTCCAGTAAAAGGGACGCCTTCCCGGAGACGGAGCAGAACCGACAGAACCCAGACATCAGCTCCATGCTTTCCTATTTCCCCAGGCTGGGCCAGAGTCAGCGCCTCAGGCAGCCTCTGGCCAGGTCCTCAAAGTCTGATCCCGCCCCAGGGCGGGGCTTCACCTCAGGGCCTCAGGGGAAGATAACAGATGAGCCCAAAAGCTCCAGTCCATTTTATGTGGACTCAATCATTCAACTGGATCTTGCTGAGCCCAGGGAGCAAGACCAGGAAGAACAGGCCGCTGGTCATTGTGAGAGTTTGGAGGTACAAGTATTTCATTATTGCCAGTGGATTTGAAGCATTTGTGATACAGTATACAATGTTGTGGGCATGCAGGCACAGTTTCATATGGACCTCATTCTGTTGGGGCATCTACCATCTCCAGCTACATCACCTGCCTGTTTAAACGCTCACAAATACCTGGTATGTCACAGGAGTCAAAAGCTGCAACTGTCATTCATCTTTTCCAAGGGTTTTGACCGGCTTTTCCCTGACTAATATATCTTAATTTGTCTCTGCCTTTGACATTTTTGAATGCAAAATCAACAGAGTTAACTACCATGTTTAGTTCCAAATTCTCCTTGGCAGGTCAGTCAGGCATCACTGTAGTTCCGTAACAACGTCATATCTGTTTGGCATTTGTTGATTTCGCTAAAGTATTTGAAAATAACTAATTTGACTGTTCACAATGTTCCTAATCTCTGGCAGTACCTTGTGAATTAGTGGTCCTGTGATGCTTCTTTTAGAAATGAATGTCTTTGGCAACGGGTCCCCTGGACAAATCAACTTCCCACTGTTCCACAGAACTTCCAGTTCCTCCATGTGGAACCTGAAGGCTATTCCTGTGACTGTGGTCGGTGGTGGCCTGCATGGACCTCCGATCCCGAGGTGGCCAACCTTGGCTACGGCCCCCCATCCTGCTGTAGCAGTCAGCCAAAGCAGAACCACCCCAACTACTGAGTCCCTGGGGGAGCAGGGGGGGTATTGGCTACATGTGACACTGCCATACCCCTAGCTGAAGGCCTCAACCAGCTCCTCCAACCCAGACAGACTTGGGAAAGGCCTAGGCAGACTAGTGAATATTGTTTTTAAACAACCCTCAAATAATTCTTTCCTTTATTGATTACAGACCTAACTGAATCTGGGAAGAGAGTGTGATATTATATGTTGCTTCTTTAAAGATAATATTATAAAACAACTCCTGAAAGCTCTAATATATTCTCACGCGTTTTGCCATGGTTTTAATCGCACAATTTAACATTATGGAAGTAGTGGAGTATTTCTTTGCATGACAAATGCGTGACTTGTCTTTTGTTACTCAAGTCAGAGCTGCAAAGCAGTTTTGGAGACGGATGTTATAAAGCTATTAGGCTATTAACACTACAGAATACATGTTTCTTACCTCGTATCAATGGCACACAGGTTGTTTTCAAGGAGAAAATGTATGTTCGAATTAACTTTGACCTTTTAATCGTTGCTATGACAACATTCTCCACTTCAGCCTAGATCTCACATCAGACACACAAATGGTTTATGGACTTTAAATGCAAAAACATTTTACATCTCCTGCATTGCAATCCAAAGGGAAATACACTCGGAAAAAAATAACCTAACACAATATTCTAATCACATCTTAATCTTTTTAAATGGATCAAAACAGGCTGCCTTGGACCATCCGTCCAAACAGCCAACAGATAATAGAGTTACATATCTCCATGAGATTCACAGGGATTCCCATATGACGCATTGTGACCACAGGGTGGTGTTTGGCTCGATGACCACCACTGACGTGGACGTGATGAAGAAACGCACCGGCAGGATCTCCTGAAGTTCTAAAGACAATGGTGCCACCGCCATCATCCAGGAACACCAGTCGATCAGAGCCACCTCAAACGGCACAGATGGAAATGCATCACACATCTCACTGTCAATTGGGCTTCAGAAACTGTGACTCTGCCCGGCGGCTTTTGTGTAGATATATACCCTGCTCAGAACAATTAAGGGAACACATAATCATCAAAGTATAACATTAAGTCAATTCAACTTCAGGGATATCAATCTTTACAGATTTACAGATATTTCTTTCCAGATCGATAACCCTTTCCCGATTGATATCTCGTTCCAGATTGATATCCCGCCTCATGCTACCAGTAGTGACAAACACACTATCAAAACACAAAACTAGAGGAGAATCAGTAAGGAAGTATAAGTAGAGACCAATTGTCTGTGGCCACCACCTACAAAACCATTCCCTTTTTGGGGGTTGTCTTTCTTTTGCTTCTCCAATGCACCTGTTGTCACTTTCATTTGCACCAAAACAGGTGACGTTGATTCACAATTACTTATATTTTCTAACAGGACAGATTGACGTCCCTGAAGTTGATTTCACTTCATGCTATTCTGTGATCACTACGTGTTCCCTTCATTTTTTTGAGCAGTGTACATTCGTCCCATTCCTCCCCCTCCCGGCTCATAGGACACAGGCTCGTTAACACGCTGGTGCAATAACATTCTATTCAACAGAGCTTTTTGAGGTCCCTGTGCTGGTGTATTGGGGTGCTGTAGGTGGAGGTCCAGTCTCTTTCAAACACAGCCTGCAGTTGTGCCTGGAGCGTGGGTCCTTCTGAGCGGGCGGCAGTCTGGTTGACCACCAAGGCCGATCCAGCAGTGTTGACAAAGTAGTCTCCAGACCAGTTAGAAGTACCTGGGCATCAAGTGGAAACAACATGTGTGAGCAGCATATGACGTCTCAATTACAATGTCAGTCCTCATACGCTAATGTCAATTCAGAGGGTTTATCGCAACAACGAAACAGAACGGTTTATAAACCATCCAGTAGAGGAAATATTACCTATGTAGGCAACTCTGTCTGTCACCATGTATTTATTGTGGTTGACTCTGGCATAGGGGATTTCCTTCTGCTTCGGATTGGCCGGCACAACAAAGAGTTTCTGTGGGACAAGGATGAAGACTTTGATATAGAAAGAATTGCTCTTCTGGTCGAGCTGCCCATGCGTGAAGTGCATCGGTTTCCAATGAGTTTACTCACCACCTGGATGTCCAGCTTGTTCTTGGGTTCCCACACTGCATCCAGGGATTTCAGGAAGGGGATCATGGCAGGTGAAGTGCTGGCCCAGCAGCTGATCAGCAGACGCAGCTTCAGCCGTTTCTCATAGGCCACACGTCTCATCTGAGTGTCAATATCTGCCCAGTACCTGCAGAGGGCGCCAGAGTTAGGCTACACTAGTTCACTGTCTTTCTATTGTATAATCAAAATTGGCTAAATAGCAAAAAAGCTATGTAGCAATAGGCAGGGTCGATAACAGGCTTGTGACAAGAATATTGAATATTTAGTTTTGTGTAAAGGTTAGATGTTTCCAAGTTATTTCCGATAAAAAATAAGATACAATTATCTTGCGTACACTGATTAACTCTGAGAGCACTACTGATCAGAAAATAAATGTGGTGTCATCTGGTAAGTTTAATATTACTCGTAACACTGACCGTTTGCTGTGGGAGAACTCCATTGTGGGAATGTAGTTCATGACAGCGACATAGACAAACTCCTCTGCGTCCTCCATCACGCTGAGGATGGACTGCAGGTCCCCGGTTCTCCCAGCAGCGCAAAAAGACGGAGGAGAGCTCTGGGGACACAACGATTTTCATCGAGGTGCAGAATCTTTATCTTATCGTTAGCGTGTCACTAGTGTAAAATCTTGGGGGGGGGAGAGACAGCAACAGAGAAACCAAAATGTTTGACCCCTACGTACACAGAGATGGAGTACGGCTTAAACTCAGTGGCCAAAACCAAAGTACAGGTCCATTTGGCATCTCATAGATCCAATAGGCATCTCATGTATCCAAAATCACCGCTTAACCAAACGCCACCAGTCCGTTCTTACCGAAACATAGACGCTGGAGGATGTGCCGTTCAGCGCCAGCTGCATGGGTGTGTCCTTATTGTAATCGGTGTTGAAAGTGCTGGGCCAAGGTGACGGGATGGGTGTGTCTTTCTGCCCAAGGTACCAGTAGGCCTCGAAGATCTTCCCCAGGTCCGCGGCCAAGCAGCTACAGTTATACACCACGACCCCCAGCTCCTTGACCTTCACAGGAGGAACCCCAGACGCGTTTTACCGACCAGAACAACCCCTCCCCCACAACATGAACGTGCAATCCCCTTTGTTAAAGGTAATATGATCATTTTCACATGACACTACAAGCGTGATTGTTTACCTGGTTCAAGTAACACCTGTAGTTTTATTTGCACAATGAAAGTGACACCGTGGTTTTTAAAGTGCTGACATTATGGAACGGGTTCTGAATAGGGTCAGCCCGTTTCAACCGGAAGACCTTGGTTTGTGTTTGAGCTGAGCGAATGGGCAGAGAAGAGACTCGCCTGGGTAAGAGACCTCCAGTCCATGTTGGCACTGCCAATGTAGATGTGCTTCTTGTCCACGATCCAGAACTTGGTGTGCAGCACCCCTGAGGTCAAATCTTTCATGTTCACCATTCTGACAGAAGCGCCTAAAAGAAACCAAATAATAAAACAGCCATTATTACAACAGAAACCTAAAGGTCACTATTAGCTGTGTTGGTAGTAGGTGGATTAAAATACATTTGCATATGATTAAAAACATAAAGGTCCAGTTAGAATATCCCCACACCAGAGCTTTTCAAGAGATCAATGTCTGCCTGAGGTTTGAAGTCTAAGGGTTTGTTGACAGCGATGCGTACTGTGAGTTTCCCAGACTCCTCAGCAAGCCTCTTCAGGACTTCCTCGCCCTATTGAAATCCAAGGCAACCGGTCACCAGAAGGCACTCATTTTGAACTACAGACAGGCTAGTTGTAACATCACATTGGCTGCCGAACATAGCACACACCTGATTGGCTGTAGGCTCGTGGGTGCTTGTGTCTTCGTTGGTAAGCGTCCAGTAAAAAGAGGCAATGTCCATGCTAGTGCTAGCTTCGCTAATCAGGCTGATCCAAGCCTGGTAGACGGACGGATTGGTGACACTAGAGTTGAACTCTAACCCCTGTGGGATGCTCTCAACAAGAACAATGCTGAATAGAGAAAAAGGAAGTCGACTTGAACACTTCACGAAACCAGTTATGCAGACACAATGCCTTCCAACCACATGTAAACTAGTGCATTTACACTGAGCTCCGTGGGAGTGGGTGCGTGGATGCTAACTTACGTGCAGGGGTCAGTGCAGGGGTCAGTGAGAGGCCGTGTAACCTTGAGGCCGGGCCTGTTCAGCGAAGAGTCATCCACAGGAACCAGCAGGATCTGGAGGAAGGTGGCTACTAACAGCAGAGCGGCCGCCCCAATGAGGCCCAGCAGACACCTGGAATACTACACAGAGACGACTAGGTCAGAATGCGCTAACAAAGCAACAACATTGACCCCATCCCGACCCCTTTAGAATAAAGAGATCCCTAAGACAAGTCAAACAGGATTAAGAGAACATTTCTAGACCAGAAGTTATACTGGTTCAGGAACTGTGTGGCTCTGTTGCGTGACCAATTTCATATCCACAGGCACTGACTACGGTCTTGCTGTAGGTTTCTCTCTTTTTACATCATTATCATTAAGTAACTTAGTGTCCGTGAGAAGTATGATACCATCTGCGCTTTTCTACGGGACTCTTCTCTTGTCGACTCCACATCGCACATCTGCACAAGGAGAAATGGATGAGTTAAAAAACATAGACACGAAACGCAATCAAGACGTATGACAACAGTACCAATAGAAATCCTACCTTCTCATATGGAATATCAGAGATCATTGTTACAGCGCACTTCGCGTTTTTTTCAAACCTAAGACGCAGCTCACAGCTCTGGGAGAAAAAAAAAAAGACCATAAAAGAACATGAAATCAAATGATGTTCTAATCCGTGACATCGCATAAAGGCCAAGCTAAATGAGGTGTCTGTGGTTAAGGGGTTACGCAGCACGTACGTAGAGCAACAACGCTGGAGTCGATATATATTGCAGTGAAAGCTGGTGCACAGCTCCCTGTCCGGCAGTAGGATGGGCTTATTTCACTCACACTATTGTCTCCACACTTCACCCATTATATAGGTGCGTGTCATGACCCATTGAGAATGGGAACGTTCTGGGTGTCATCAACACTATGGACTAGCCTGACGTCAAAGCCACGGACCAGGGGGGCTTTCGCAAGTATTAGCAATAACACAAAGCCTTACAGTACAAGGTGCTCACCAGGACGACATGCCTGACAGGTCGGCAATAGGCTGCCATACAGTTTTTTGGTTGGGCGGGGGGCCTGCTGACCCATCCTACGAAGTTTGTTGGATTTTTGTTGTTTTGTAGGTTGTTTTTGTAATGTTGACAGTGAAATTGCTGTCCGGGTGCCTAGACTTGCCACAGACTGTAAGAGACTTCAGACTTTTCAAAGCGCATGTTGTGGCTTGACATTTCCCATAACCAATAACAGGGCATGCTGCTGATGGCTGGGGCGTGTAGATAGGTGAACCAGAGACCAGGTGATTACCAGGTCAAACCTGCTGGGAGCTGGCAACCAGTTGAGGGGTTTGGGATATAAGTCCTGAATGCATGTGAAAAGCAGAAGTGAAGTTCTGGTTGGAACATGGGCGCCATTGATCAAGATAGTACGCTGTTTATTTGTTAGAGAAAGAGGAATCTTGTATTGCTGACACATAACTGAAGTAACAATAGCCACAATAGTCTTTGGGGAAGAGGGAGGATGTGGTTTTTGTTTTGATTTATCTGTACTTTTTTGTGTTGTTGTGACAGCACTTTTTTTTGTCTTAACTTTTTGCTCATATGTCAAATGCAAATCAAACACCCATTCGTCCTACGTTTGTATTTTTTTTCTTTTCTTATTTGGGTGTTTTTTAATAAGACATATTAAAAAAAAAAATTGCTGCATGTCACAAGTAAGTATGATCTGAAAGACAGGCACAGTCATGTCATGGACAACAAAGAGTATTACATAATCAACTGTTTTCTGCTGAATTTCTCTTTGCAGGTGTAACTTATTTTGCAGGGAATTACAAGGAAGAATGTTGGCTGTGTGAGTCGGGGAGCTCTACCTTCCGTTAAAAAAACCCAGTAGTGTAAAACAAAAAGAACTATGTTATCGAGCAATTCCAGTGTTGCGGACAATCGTTACATTTGCAAGCAAATTCACAAACTGCTTCACCGAATAGATAGGCCTACATGAAATAGAAATAAGAATATATTCGTAGTCCAGGATGTTTGCCGAATCAAACCTCAGGGTCTGCCAAGCAAATGGTGCAGCTGGCAAGAGGAGTGTCACTGTTATGAACTCCGAGATGCTGTTGCTTGCAGATGTGCCCTTGAGCAAGGCTGCTTCCCACAACGACAGTACCTATTCAATCGCATGTAGGACTTGTGGAATTGCAAGTTATTTAAAACAAAACAAAAAAGTAAAATGTTACAACAGAAATGGGGAACCGTAGGTATGTTGACACATCATTTAAGACTGCACAGTACCCTTATACATTCGTATAGGAACATTATAGATAGATATTTCTAAAAGTCATTTTAATGGTGAGAACCAATCTCCCTCAATAATCAATACCAAAAGGAACGTCTCAAGCTTCCTTGAGAATGCATTAAAGGGTTTTTAGAAAACCTTAGTGTTTTCTATTTAAAGGGACAGAAAAGATCCTTCAGGAACCATCTATGTACTTTAACTTTGAATAAACAATAAAACATATTCAAGTTCTCTATTTGCAGAAGTAAAACTGCAGGCAATTACGAGAAGGAGAATGCTATTGGGTCAGTGAGGGGGTTTTGGCTTCTGTTGTAAAAACGATTAATTATTTTCCTAATTTACTTTTTGGATTAGACAAAAAAATGGTCAACTCATTACTAAACACTGTAATGTTTGTCGCTAATATAACAAGTAAACCATGCAGCGGTTGTATTACATGCATAACCTTGTTGTAACATGTGATACGATCATTGGACAGTAGTAAAAAAGCAAGTGCAACAACCAAAACAAAGCCGAGGAAATGTCATACCTGGAATAGTCCTGCCAGTCCGTGGTAAATCTTCTATGGATTAATTGCAAAATGTAAGTTATTGGCAATGTTCTTTACGTCTTACGTGACATTGGGTTTATATCGCAAACTTAATGTTCCAATTACTGTGTATTGGTAAGAAGTTAAAATCGAGAGAAAACGACGGCTACGAGAGTAGATAATGGTCATGTGATTCGTCCTAAACGACCAATTGAAATCCAACCCCATACGACGTCACTTTCAAAGACGGTAGAGAAAGGAGATATCCGACTTCATCAGAATACGTGGTTACTGTATTAAAAGATTAGCCAAGGCTCTGTATAAACTTCACGTGTATATAGTACACATACATTTATAACTAAAACCGCTTACACACACTTACCGATTGTTGAAAATAATCTTCTCTTAATTTTTTCGAAAACACCTAATTGTATGTCAGCAAAAGTGAACAGAGGTACGAACATAGACTATTCACAGTCAAAGTATTTTTAAAGTCAAATGCTCAAAATAACAGTGTCGTTCTGAGTAGCGAAATTCTTATGACATGGCACGCGACATCTGCGCAGTAACATTAAGTAAGAATATAAAGCAAAGAACGGAATAAATACCAAATACATCACAATGTAACTTACAGTTATTCTAGCAGTAATTCCAAAGAGTGTAGAAAAGGGGTAATGACAATATTAAATATTATAAATATAATATAAGTGTAATTCCGAATGTACATTGAATGTGCATAGAAGCTGATCAGAGCATTTGAAGTGTTCATGTGATCCAATGTTACAGGTTGAGAGGACTTATGGCCTGGGGGAAAAACTGTTAGTGAGTCTGGAAGTGCCCTGATGCTCCTGTAACGTCAGCAGTGTGAACAGACCATGACCTGGGTGGCTGCATTATTTTAAAGGCATCGTGTGTGGTAGATGCCTTGCACCGAGTGGAAATGGCAACCGATAATGCAAGCAGATCATGCATTGGTATAAGGGGGCAATGGGGAGAAAATGTTGGTTTGTGTCGATGTCATCTTAAGAAAACCTAGTCATTACGACGTTGAATGAATTAATGTTCATTCTAAACTTAATGTATACATTCGACAATAGTGACAACATGTTTGTAAACATTCAGACGAGGTGGTGTAGCTGGTGTGATGTATGCTAGATTTTGTAGGTAAGCGAAGCACTAAAGCCGGGCGAAGTGAGCTTAGACCAGAGGGAAGTATGTCTTCTGCAGGCCCCTGAAACACCACTTCCAGCAGCATCTGGTTTCAAAGGGCACATCGTGGGTAAAAGTAGATGCTTCAAAAAGGAGACGTCTCAGAGCTACCCATGCTAAGGACTACTGATACACAGGTAATGTATCCAATACCATGAAAGCCTGCAATTCAATGATATACCCAACGAGGGCGCTGTAAGATCATAATAAACCAAACTGGACATATAAAGGTGTCATATCCTCATGTTGGGAGGCCAGGCTACCCTGAAGACAGGTACGGTGTTTTAAATTCTACACCTACTTAATCATCTCGGCCTTATACCGTATCCTATGCTTTTTATTTCCCTCTACCCAAACATATGCCTGACCTTTACCAAATCTATGTGTTCTCTTGTAGCGCAAGCAACCTACCCACTATCCGACTCGTTTTGTCTGACCCACTCTCTGGGGTGTAATCTACATCATGGTCGTGTTCATTCCCACCCACACACGCACACGCACATAGTGTTTATTTTAGCAGTAATTGTTGCGTAATTTGCCGCGTCTTTCCGTGCAGGAAGACAAGGTGCAGGGAAATAAATAGGTAATAACATCAGGGAGGGACTTGAAATCGGCGGTTTGAGGGTGTTACTACTTATCCAGGATATGATCAGGTGAACGACTCCTCCGGTCATGCCAAGAAATGCTACTTCCTCTGAACTCGTTTGTTGCTATGGACGTGGAAGCGAAACTTGTTTTTAAAGCTGTTCGTGCCCTCACCCGTTCAAAATGGACTGAATAAAAAGTAGATTTATAAAAAAAATGTATTACAAAAAAATATGTAAACATGCATAAATTGTGAATAATCACTTGGGAAGTAAGATGATATTTAATAATAGATTTGTTTTCTGCCATGCTTTTGTTTGGTGACAGGCCATAATTGTACACTCAAAGTATATTATACATGCACATTTCAAATGTGGGTTATTTGTTTATGACAGTAGAGGCCTGTCAACTTCAGCAACAAATATTTAGCAAACTGTTTTGACTGGATTTCCTGTGGGTTTTGGTTTTGTCCCAGCGCCCTTCGCAACAATTCCACCTAAAACCGAGTTAATGCTTATCTGTTTTATGTCTTTGAGAGTTGACTGAAATTCTCGTAGGCAGTTGATAACTTGACCAATGGTTTTAAGGTATTGTAAAGGAGTCTTCACCAGGTCACCTGCACCCATCATCCCACACAATTCAAAGAACTGCCGTATTTCTGGGGCTCGAAAGGAAAAGAACCCAATTCAACAGTGAAGATGTGCCACATGAAGGACTGCAACACCACCCTGAGACAATTATTGTCCTTTTGTAAATGCTGGATTTCTGACGATCTCAAGAAAAGTAGAAGCAGATAGATCAAGACGATGCGATTGTTCTGGAATTTGTTGAGCCTGAACATGGAAAAATGTACACCCAAAATGTTTAAAATATAAATTTAGTGATATATGCTTTTTTGTCGGCCCATGACTACGTCAATGTTTATTGGTCAATGTCATACATTTAATTTTTTACCTGCAAAATATGGCTTTGAGTGACCCTTGTTCTCAGATGTGGCAACTTTTGTGGTGATCTGTCATTTGGTGTAAATGTATTGGGGCTTAAGGGTTTTTTACATGACAAAATATTAAAAACTCCAAACTAATACAAAATCCTTGTGAGGAGAGGGTACTGAATTTCCTGGCTTGATATGAAACGAGGTGAGAGAGGTGACCCTCCAAATGTTAAATTTTCAATTGTGTGTTCTATATAAACTATGTAATTTGACCAGTCAAGGAGCAGTGAACATTTCATAGTCAGGGTAATAGATTAAATCAGAGAGCAAATGGTGGCACGGAATTCTAAGCGATAAACTATCAAAGTTAAAATCATTAAGTTTTTTGTCACTCCAATCAATGTAATGTGACATAAGATGTGTTTGTTCACAGTACCTCCAGTGGTCACATGGTGCCAGACAACCAGTGTGAAAGACCAGAAATATCTGTAATTTCGGCCTAGGGCCTAAATGTAGTCATTTGAGGCTCATGCGTTGAGGCCAACTGCCTTGAGAACAGGATACTTAAAAAGACATCTCCACTGTCAACTCCCACCATAAATGATGAAGTTACCTGACAGGGCAAAACACTAGTAAACTCTTTTTTCTCTCTAATAATTTTATTTACAAGCGAACAAACCCTACTCTAAAAACGACTTCAAACAAATTCCAGATCGGCCACGGGAGAGATAAAAACTGTTAAACGCTTGCCTCTTCGTGGTGTCCCGTGCAACGTGTATGCCTGCACAGCACGACACAGGACAGCACAGCATGACACAGCACGACACCGCACAGCACAACACAGTTCTCAGTCAGCTTTTTGCTTAGCTGGGACCTGTCCAAAGGGTGAATCGCTGCGTGTTTAAAAGCCCAGGATTGGTGGGAAAATCCTCTCCCTTGCCACCTCTGCCACATTGGGTGCTGGTGCCCCCCCCCCCCCCCCCCCACCCCCAGGTGTTCTGTTCATGTTCCAGGTTTTATTTGTAGATGGTTCGTATATAGATGCATGCAAACAGGAGAACCCAAACAACAAATAGCTACAACCATGTCAACAGACGTAAGGATGGGTTGGGGACTTTCCCCGTGGCATACATTTATGACGGTGAGTCAGTCCACAGTTACTGCCGTGAAGTTACAACATGTGACGCATTTCCCCCCCGCACCCACCTGCTCTCACACACATTTCCTGTACTATAATGAAGTCTTATATTCAAAGCCATAAACCCAGTTTTTCCTCATAAATATGCAGTGTGTCAGGAGGGGGTGCAGCCATTATAATCCTTTGGCACAATGCAATCTGGAGATGCAAAAATGCAATTAGAATTCGGTTGCCAGTCAAATTAGAGCAGTGAAAAATTTATATTTTGTCATACAAGTGATCTACCGTATCAGTACATATTTTAGCCAATCAGCAGATAGGGTCCGCACCCCCCGCTTTGTTGCATTTTTTTATTTGTCAATGATTATGTCGTTTGTTTCTTAATCTGGACCCAACTCAGAAAGACCCAACTGCCAGTCTGCTACACAGTGACACATCAGACCCTTTTAACCTCACAGTGACACATCAGACCCTGTTACCCTTACAGTAACACACCAGACCCTGTTACCCACACAGTGACACATCAGACCCTATTTTCCCCCAGTGACACATCAGACCCTGTTACCCTCACAGTGACACATAAGACCCTGTTACCCTTACAGTTACACATCAGACCCTGTTACCCACACAGTCACACATCAGACCCCATTTCCCTCACAGTGACACATCAGACCCTGTTACCCTCACAGTGACACATCAGACCCTGTTTGTGACCAGTGACTCAGATGGTCATGCCTTCGAGTTGTGTTCATGATTTGGTTAATGTGGTGGTATTGAAGTAATTCAGGTCATTTTACTGGATGTGTTAGGTAACCAATTACATTAGAAAATATTTTTTACATGGCAATAAATATTAACTACAGGCCAACCCTGTATTTTTTTATCATAAGGAGCCATACAGACACATTTCTCATTTACACAGTCAGAGACACAAACTGACATTCACACACTGATTGAATGGTATCTGGATCTTGAAAAAAACATTTGTACAGTCGAAGGATTTGGAAACGAAACGGTTCAGGAGTAATCCTCTGGCTTGGTAGCCATTGTGAGTGGGATTGTGGGTGGAGTGGTGCTAGTATCCATTAGCTTGTGTGACACACCTGTCCACACACAAGGTCTGGCCTCACCTAGCCTATGACAATGACACTCCTGGACAGAAACTCTGTCCCACATCTCCAATGAAAATATATTCAATGCAAACCTAGGCATGAGTTTCAGCGACAAATTCCAGTTCTGTGCCAGGTTGATCAGGGCTGTCAATTACCAGTGACTCTCAAAAGCCAAGAAATAAGTTGCATTCCTATATCAGAGAACAATCAATCTCTCAGAGGGCAGTGCTCTTTGGCCTTTGAGATAGCCTGGGAGGCTGCCTGCATTGGATTGGGTTAACTTTCTGTTGCCCTCTCTCTTTTCTGGACCTGGTGACCCAGGGACACGTACTCGGGAGAGGGAACCGGAGGGGAACATAGAACAGTCTGTTCACCCTGGTGAAGGCTGGCAGATGATGGACAGAGCCGACGAGCGGGGCTGTGAGGTCAGAGAAAAGGAGGGGGATGAGTAGAGTGACTTGGAGCTGGCGGGAGGAAAGGGGGAGGAGGGACTGAACTGGATGTGATCCCAGGTAACTCATTAGCCGATCTGGTCGAACAGGGACTGTGAGCGGGAAGAGGTGGGGGGGAAAAAAGGCATCTGAAATATTGATCCAAATGAATCCTCTCAACCCCAAATCGCCATTCCCCCCGGAGTTACCAGAAGTTGTCCTCCTGGACGAATTGCACTTGCTCCAGCTACTTTCCTGACAAATACAAATGATGTGATTTTAATTAATGTGGTCAGTTGTCAGCTCCTGTTAGAAAGAAAAAAAAAACTTTTGTGAGTTTTGGGATTCCGTTCTTGGCCTACTTGGGATTCCAGGCTTGGTAACGAGTTTGCGGTTGTGTACACGCGCCGTGATTACATATTCTATAGGCCTACTGGGTAATACTTTACAAATTACAGGAAGTGAACTGAATTATACCAACTGGGTGAGAGTTCAGAGGTCACAGACAAAAAAGAAAATCAATTAGTAATTGGGACTAATAGCCTCTGGCCATTATCATACAGAATGACTCAACAGCCTGGGATAGCGGTTAGCTGCGCTGTATCAGGCATCAGGAGTCACGGCTATGCTATTAGCTAACCGGCGGACGTCTTCTCGTGTCACCGACGCAAGCCCCTTTTCTGGTGTTGGTCTCCGACCTCCCCCCCACCCCCTCCAACCCCCCCCGGGCCATGTCTGCTAGGCCAGTCTTATCAGTCCCTGTCCTTGGCCCCCACACCTGTAGCAGCAGGCCACAGTTCCCCTGGTTACTCATTAACCAGGACCTTTTATCCGCCACAGACTGACGGCCCCCGGGTCAGCGCCCGGTGAATGTGCCAGGGCCGGCCCGATAATGGGACGGCCAGCGTGGTGTGGAGACAAGCGGGTTTCGGGGTGGGGGGACGACGACGACGGAGGAACCGCTTTTCCATGAAGTAAAGTGAATTAAGACCGTAAATAGGCCAATAGTAGCCGTGAGAATAGGCTAATGGTGTAGCAGAGAGAATAGTGTCAGAATAGCTGAGAGGGAGGAGGGACTGAGGGACTGTGCACTGGAGTGTACTGTCCTGTTAAAAGATCCAGTTTAGACACAGGCTATTGCCCCGGCACGACTACTTAGAGGGGCTGGGGCTGAGCTCCTTTTGATGTCGGGTTATCGTCCAAACGAACAAAGGGAAATACTTGTCTGTTACTCTTCACAGTTGTCGGGTTGCCTTTTGGTTCCCACTTGTTTGTTTTTCCGGATAAAACAATACCGTCACGAGTTGTGAGAATGGTACCATTTAACAGAGTTGTGAGAATAGTATTATAACAGAGGACCAGAACCTGGCGGGCTTTATGGAGGTTTCTCCTAATCTGACATGTGTTCTTTGGTAACTGCTGGCCTGGGAGGCAGGCTTGACCAATCATTAATACAGGTGGTATGCGACAGTCTTATCAGTTGACACTGAGCCAGCAGCCTGGCCAGTGTGGGGACTGGAGAAAATAAAAGCCCTTATCAGTTCATGTCGGACAACAACACTGCATCTGCTAGCAGCCAAACCCAAACATATGAAACATAAAAACTGATTGAAATGTTGGACTTATCATTCTAGATAAACAGTGTTGTGTTCAATTTCCAAGCAGATTGCAGTTCATTTTATAAGCTACTTTAATTGAGTGCTTCCCTTCCTGTAATTTCATGTTACACTTTTTTAATGAAAAACCAAAATTAAACAGACAGGAAATCTTAAATGGATTAGGTGTGTGTTTTCTTTTCATTATTTAAATAAAAAAACAAAATAAGGCACGAACACCCCACTCCCCAGAAAAAGATGGGGAACAGACCATGGTGATGAAAAACAACAGACCACGGTGATGTAAACAACAGACCATGGTGATGTAAACAAAAAATACAAAACCACATCTTCCAAAACCGTGGGTCTGGTTCTATAAAAAATTCCCGAACGTCAGAAAGGATTTCTTGGATTCCAGACAAGTAACCGTTTGGTTAGACAGAGGTTAGGAATGGCCCCTCATCAGACATGGCTGAGAAATCAGCGAGCTACTATTTACCATATCTTAGTATAAGTAGAGTGGGGTAAAATATTCCAAGTTCTCCTCCCAGTCAGACATCATATTTCAGTACCCATTTCAATCTCCCATCTTACATTATTGGTTATGTTTACATTTACAAATAGATCAGATTCACCATTGCTTGAAATAGAGCACATTATGAAGCACCCCTCAAACATAGAGAGAGTCTAGGACTTTGAAATGTGCGGGGGCAAATTCTTAAATAGTCCCTAATCTGTTGTGATCTGATTGAGTTATTTCTTGGGAGGTCATAGTTTCCCCTCAGATGATCAGAGGGGGCTAAAGACCCTTCTGGATATAGATCTACTACAATGTGGATCCCAACATCTCCACAGTGACCCGATGCATTATCTGAGGGGCGAAGGACGGGTCAAAGTGCACCTCAATTTGCTTGCCATTGAGCTATGTGTATGGTGGGATTACAAAATGACTTCCATAGGCATCTGAGGAAAATAAACGCTGAGCCAAAATAGCAGAGGCGTCTTCATGCTAAAACATTTCAAGACAGATAATTGCAGACTGAGCCCCCCCCCACTCACATACAGTATGGGCTTTTTTGATTGATTGATTTTTTTTACCTTTTGTTATATAAGTACCATGTAATTTATAATTCCCATGTAATTCCCAACAAAAACACATTTTCCATTGAAGAACTTGAATGAGGATGTTCTGAAATAAGTAAAGCAGCATAACGACAACAAGGAAATTGGTTGGATTTACAACATTGTATATTTGTTTTCATTTTGTCCATCAGAGGGGGAAGTTCGCTTTTAATATTAAGGAGTATAGCTCCATAGTGTCCATCCCCAGGTCCTATTTTCAGAGGGAATCCTAAAAGGCTAGCACTTACAATTAGTTGAACATTTGGTCTATTATTTTTAACATGCATGACTATACCATGCTTATGAATGTTTGTTGGATGTATTTGCAATTATTTTTGTTTATAATGTAAATATAGTTTTATCCTTCACCATGATTAAGGATAATCCCGAATGAAACAGATGTATTGATGATTAAAAAGAAAAATATCAGGAAAGTCATTTTATTATGGTGCTAATAAAAAAAGTCACAGTTAAGATGCAAAAACTTCAAGTTCTTGGATGTTTAGCAGCAATGGCTTGACCAGTCAGTCCGGAAGGAGACTAGAGTAGAAGCTATATGCAGATTAAAGAGGAGCGTTGGGAGTTTATCCTACTCAAACATTTACTAAATCTAGATCTAGAGGCAGATCTGCCCTGCAGTAAGTAACTAATATAATTTGAATACCAGCGGCAGTCATTTCATGAAAACCAATGATTTATCAGTGGCTCAACTTCTAAACGTTCCAATTATTACATTTTGAAAATCATGTGGTAAAACGTCCCAGCTACAAATAGAGATTAAATCAAACGGTTGAAACCAGCCCCAAAAGGCCTGCATGAGTACCGGCATTTTGGAATATAGCAGATATGGCAACACTGATGCAGGAAAGAACTGAACGTGACTTTGCATCACGGTAATAGAAAAAAAGTATGTGTGTACGTTGTCGTGGTGATATTGACTAGAATGCTTTCTAGACAGGCATTCCTACATTCTCTTCTATTGGCGGGTTTGGCATTCTACAGGGCAGGTGCAGCAACGGTTTTGGAAGCAAAACATGTAATAATGTGTTAACAACTGCCTTCAGGAAAACATATATATTTTAGCTTTTAATATATATATATATTGTTATATGGTTGGAATAGCTATATAACTATTAGAACTGTTACAGTTTTTCCAAGTTACCAAGTTTGCAGACCGTTTCCTCCAAAACATCCGCTCACTGAATTAGATAGGTGCCCCTCGCCCCTTGGTCAGAGTGAATCCTTCCTCCTTTCTGTCTGCCACTGCCTCTACTCCAATCTGCTCTCCATTTCTCCTGTACAACCATGAGTCCTTGCGTGCCCTTGTTTATACTTGACAGAACCAGGAGAACAGAGAACAATTTGGAAAGTTGGGTTTGCACAATTGACATGTGTTATAACGCATAGTCACTTTGAGTTTGGTCTGGTGACTGAATTATTCTCACAAACGGCACAGGTGTTTTCCCAATCACAACTGCACTCACGCATCGAGAGTTTTGTGTGGTGTTTTACCACATTAGTGAACTGAAGTCGCAGATTGAGTTGAACTAGAATGTGTGCTTAGTACCGCAGAAATGGTTTATGGTTCTGGGATGTTAGCTTGAACATCTGATCACTCTGTGTACGCTGTCTGTCACAGTGCATAAACGACTGGGAAAAACTGTTACAGTTTAGTGGCATTGGCGTATGATTCAGAGAATAGTGTGCATTCAATTGAAAAACATTGTAATACACAATTTTGGCATTGCGTAGATGAATCACCTAGAACTATTTATAGTCTGTTGAACTAAATTTATATTACCTAGTTAAAGAATGTAAACCAAACTAACATTCATTTCATTATGTCTGTTTTTGGGTGTGGATTACCACTTTAAACCAAACAATGAATGACCTGTCCATTGGGTCATGCAGATAACAACCAAGGACCTAAACAAAATAAAACATTGACAAATGTACAGGAGCTCCTAGCCTAGAATGCTAGAGCAGTCTATATCAACTACCGTCAACAGGAGGAACAGATATTTCCCAAACATGACTGTTACATGAGTCTTATCCTCACTGTTTGCTGTTGAATCCTTCACTCTCCACCGTGTCACTGCGCCTTCCCAAAAGATCCTCTTCCCAACCCTCACTGTATGCAGGTTTTAAGGGTCAAATATCCCAGACCATCACTGCTTTATAGACCCAGGAAGACGGAGAGGATAGGGCTTTCAGCAGACCAGGAAGTGTTTGGGAAGGGCTATGAAGAGTACATGATTATTACCGTTGTATCGTTGTGCCGATCACTTGTCATAGTAATGAATGACACTTGAAGAGAGGAAAAATGACTATCAGTGCTTAGCGGTTTGGTAAAGGTTTTCTAAGAAGGAAGGGTTAAAGAGTGCTGGCCTTGGACCTAAAAATTACAAAGTTAGTTTTTGATTTGACCCTGGAAAAGAGCATGAATCAGCTGGCAGCTCTATGACTGAACTGTGCCTTATGTCATCACGTTTCCCGACCGTCCTTGTGACACAGTCTATGTTTTGGAGCCTCGTCATTTAACATTATTTACAACCCTGACTCGCTGGGATTGTGTTTTACTCTACTTGCTTTCACCTGCAAGCTGACACTATCATAGACCCAACATTGAATGGATCTCTCTCCTGTGTTTTCTAATCAAAGTATCACAGCAAAGAAACATAAGATGGAAATCATAGTGAGGAACCCGCGTTCAACTGTGTTGCTCTGTGTCTGCTGTTTGATTCAACCTGCTATCCTTAATGGTGATGGTAATCATAATTACTTTATTGTCCACGCCGTTATTTGCTTGGCAAACACCTTGGACTAGTGTGACCTGCAAACTCTCACTACTGTTTCTAGATGACTTGGATGAATGGAGTTGACCTGTGTTGATAGAGACCGACACGTTATTGAGGACATCTTCTCCCTAAATGAAACCGAATGAACGACGCCTTTCCCTTTCGGACCGTTGTCACGTCTATGTCATACTTCATTCACCACAGGAAACCGTCCCAAACGGCACTATTACGTATGCTGGGCCTGACCTCGGACCAGGCCCATTGGGGCCCGATGGTTCTGTGAGGACGTCAGAGGAAACAGGGTCACGGTAACCCAGATGTGGAGATCGGGGGCATTGTGTGGGTCTCCTCGTTTTAATTTGGGGTATCCTTTGACACAATGCACATTGTTTCTCCCTGATACTCCCGGCTGAGCCATTGTCTCATCATGTTGCGCCCATTACCAACTTGACAGCATTCACATTACATCACGTGTGTGTATGTCTTAATGTCTGCGTCTCTTGCAGGTTTATGTGTCTTGGTGTATGTCTTGATGTGTGTCTGTTATGGTGTGTGTCTTAATGTGATTGTCTATATCTGTCTAAGTGGGTAGGTATGTGCCTTGGTGTGTGTGTCTTGATGTGTGTGTGTCTTGATGTGTGTGTGTCTTGATGTGTGTGTGTCTTGATGTGTGTGTGTCTTGGTACGTGCGCGTGTCTTGATGTGTGTGTGTGTCTTGGTGTGTGTGTGTCTTGATGTGTGTGTGTCTTGATGTGTGTGTGTCTTGGTACGTGCGTGTGTCTTGATGTGTGTGTGTGTCTTGGTGTGTGTGTGTCTTGGTACGTGCGTGTGTCTTGGTGTGTGTGTGTCTTGGTGTGTGTGTGTGTCTTGATGTGTGTGTGTCTTGATGTGTGTGTGTCTTGATGTGTGTGTGTCTTGGTACGTGCGTGTGTCTCGGTGTGTGTGTGTCTGGGTGTGTGAATGCGCATGGCTGGTGTCACTGGGTATTTGTGTGTGCATGCAAGTGCCTGCGTGTGCGTGTGTCCTTCCTGTTCTGAGTGTCACACTAGAAGACAATCACCCAATGCCCCCACAACCAAACAAGGGCTGGGTCAGGGCAGAGGCTTCACAGAGGCTTCTCACTGATCCCATTAAAAGCAATCAGCATTGTGTTGACTCAGTTGTAAAAGCCACAGAGTACCCCTCCCCACAAAGTCCCTCCCCCAGCCCAGGTGTTGGCCAACAGCTCCTGACAGTAGGAC
The DNA here is from genome assembly GCA_016801125.1 of Novumbra hubbsi. Taxonomy (NCBI): domain Eukaryota; kingdom Metazoa; phylum Chordata; class Actinopteri; order Esociformes; family Umbridae; genus Novumbra; species Novumbra hubbsi. Next base: position 37,365 of record JACXGK010001924.1, read on the forward strand.
CCCCAGCCCAGGTGTAGACCGAAAGCTCCTTAAAACGTTAAAACGGCTCAAACCACTTTTATAGTATGTAGTCAACGGACGCCACGTATTCCTTCCTACTCATATCCATTGCAACCTAGTCCCCCTTGTGGGTCCTTAGCTCAGGCACAATAAGAGGGCTGAAGCCCTCATCCCATCCGTCCATCCATTGACAGATAGAGCTATCTGCCAGGTGAGTAAATGAACAAACAGTGAAGACAATACCGGCCAACCTGATCATCCAGTCTCCTCTCACTCTGGGCAGCCGGGCATTGTCTCGTCACCGGGTCTGGATGTGAGTGATCTACCTGAGCCCCCGCATCCCCCACCCCCCACCTGGGTGGTTCAATTCTCTCCAGGGTCTACCAGTGGCTGGGTGGAGCTGAGGCACGCCCCTTGATCACACAGGCAGAGGCTGGGCTCTGTCAGGCCAGGGCCTCTGTTAGCAGCCAGCCCACTATGAACTGTCGTGGATCTGTTTTATGTCATCTGGGTCTAGGAAATGTGTCTGAGAACACGGAGCATGTTGTTGGTGTGAGAGCAAGGTTCTCCCAGTGGCAGACGGGAAGTTGAAGGCTGGCTGTCGGCATGTTTTACATGCGCTGCCTCAATAGGAGTCATAAAGACCTTATCTGGGCCCTAGAAAAAAGTGCCCCAATTGTAAAATGCAGTTAAAATACAGTCCAATGAAAAACTGTAGCAAGTAATTGAATTTTGAATTGAATTTACTGTACATTTGCACGTTGTTTGCTCTGATGTTAAATAAAAGAGGGAAATGTGTGTGATGATCAAGCACTATCAAATATGACCAAGCACTGTCTTCCATCTATAAATAATATATCCACCCGTCCCCAGCAATCGCTAACAACGGTGGAAACAATCAATTAGCCTTCAGCGACGGTGTTTCTTTATTTCGTTTTCCTTGGGGGATGTGTTTCCGGCAAAGTCTGAGGCTGTCTTCCCCCGTCTCCCCTCCCCAGCCGGCGGTCGTCCCAGCCCCGTGGCCCCTGCTGCCCACCCACCCACCATATTGAGCAAACAGGACAAGCAAACAGCCGGGAGTGCCTCAGATAGGTCCCCCTGCCTCCACCCAGAGCCCGGGCTGTGAGCAAACACTCCAACCTGCAGAACAAAGGAGGATGAATAATCGGAGGGAAATGTCAACGTTTCATCATGGCTGCCCTGGCCCCGGAGTTATCCATTAACCATGGACTGAGTACTCTATCGCAGGGACACCTGAATGAACCTGCAACAATGGAGAAAGAGAGAGATATAGAGAGAGCAGAGAGAGAAAGGAAAGAGAGAGAGAGAAAGGAAAGAGAGAGAGAGAGAGCAGAGAGAGAGAGAGAGAAAGGAAAGAGAAAGATATCAGAGAAAGAGAGAGGTTGAGTTAAAAAAAGCAGATAGAGAAAGCAGAGACAGAGTTAGAGAGAGCAGAGAGAAAGAGTTAGAGAGAGAGCAGAGAGACAGAGAGAGAGCAGAGAGACAGAGAGAAAGAGTTAAAGAGAGAGCAGGG
>JACXGK010001924.1:45165-61626 GCA_016801125.1 Novumbra hubbsi
CAAATAGACAGAGAGAGAAAGAGAGTGACAGAGGGAGAAAGACCCAAATAGACAGAGAGAGAAAGAGAGTGACAGAGGGAGAAAGACCCAAATAGACAGAGAGAGAAAGAGAGTGACAGAGGGAGAAAGACACAAATAGACAGAGAGAGAAAGAGAGTGACAGAGGGAGAAAGACCCAAATAGACAGAGAGAGAAAGAGAAGTACAGACCAATGCGCGGAAGACCACTACATCACAGTGTGTCTAGGGGCGTGTGTCTAGGGGCGTGTGTCTAGGGCCGTGTGATATGCATGCTGGACTCCAGGGGAAGAGCGTCCGGTGCTCCTCTGGTGAATGATGGGATTGTTGCTGCTGGCTCTTTTTCTCGCCAGGGTGTTGTTTTTAGCCCCTCGCACCGGTAACCAGGGAGGCGGGAAGCCCGCGGGTAATCTGGCCCAGCTGGGCGCCTGTCGCTGCTAATTGGCGCAAACGAGGAAGACCTGTGATTGCGTGGCTGTGAAAACCAACCCCCCACAGTAACAGGCGGGTGGCGGGGCGGGGACCCCGGGACACAGGGGCTGCTTCCAGCCAACTGAGATCTCTCACACAGCCAGGGTTGAGAGATGGGTGGGGGGCTGACCTTGGGACTACACAGGGGGGGGGGCATTTCACATGGACAGATACACTGACAAGGCTCTGTACCAATGGACAATCACCCAGACGAGTTCACAATCATATAATGACCGAGAGCGGTAGATGAACGGTCAAGAGTCAAGTGGATGTTTGCCTGGTATGTGATGATGGTGGCGATGATGATGATGATGATGATCAGAGGGATGGTAATAACTTAATACAACTGGTGTTATTAAATTATCCAGTGTTATTAAAATAAATTCAGGAGGAATAGTCGACAGGGTTATCCAAGCACCTGGCACAACAGCTGATAGTGCTACGGTATTATCCATTTGTACAGCTGAATACACATGGAGGTAATTAACTTTAAGTGTCCGTCTCAAGATTTCACACTCCTGTGACGATCTAAAACCTTCTGCTCAAAAAGCCCAGGTCTGTTTAAAATGGGCCCTGGTGCTTCTTTACCATATCTGACAGGAGGTCAGAGAAACAAGAATCATACACAAGACAGTACTGAGAAAAGCTTATCTGGCTGATCTAAGTAATGAAGTCACAAGGCGTAACGGTAAAGGGGTGGGGCAAACGTGTCACTCAACCACCTGTGATGAAAAGGACTGATAAGTGCTGATAATAACTGCTTGGCATCAGTTGCACTGGGTGTGTCAAGAGTCTAGGAGTCCCGGTTGGAGGACCGGGTTTATCCCTAATCTACCAGTGATCTGTAGTTTCTTGATCACAGGGGACCTTTGGAGGACCTCTCCACGACACCCGTCTACATTTCATCAGATCTATACGTGGCCTGAGGCTAGATCCTTGCTAGAAATGAAATTCCAAAAATAAGGGTTGAAGGCACCACAAGCTGGCGGGAAACATTCAACGCACCTCTGGCATAGAGTTTACAAGTCTGTGCAAATGTTTTTTTGTGTGACTGAAACAGCTGCCCAACCGTCCCCAACAGTCCTTCAGAGTGACTCAGATCCCTCCTGCCCACGGTGGCAAAAACAACGAATAAATGGATGATTATTTTGCTGTTAGTATCTTCAGTAGATCATGATTGGGACCACCTCCGGCCACGCCGTTTCTCGGAACACCTGGTATTCCTGATGTTTGAGTGGATACCTCGCCGTCGGTCTATCAGCATACGCATCCTTCCGTTCTTGAGAGATACTTTACCTTCCTGCTGCTGAAGCCGTCCATAGCTTGTGCCAGGCCTTCCTAGTCATAGTGCTCCGGCTTTTCAGTTCCTCCACTGGCCAAAGAGGCCACTGCCTCGCGCTGGTAGCGGTGGCTTCAGCTGGGGGGGCACCAGGGAGGGTGATGAACACCCCTGGAACGTCTCCCACCATCTGGGGTCCATGTGGGCGAGGCGACGGGCCCTGGCCCGGCAGGAGAAGAGCGTGTGAACCCCTCGGAGAGACCCGGGCAGACACATCACGGCCGGGTCTGACAGCCACCGTCCACCGTGAATCACATGCCCCCGCTGTCACACTCTGTCTGTCCGGCCCGCCAGCCACACACCACCCTGTCTTGGCCTCGGAGAGCGGAGTGTGTTTGGAATGAGCATTCCTCCATCTGACAGAATTTCCCAGTCTAATTGGTACACTTGGCTGACGTATCGCTGGCACCAAGGCCAAGAAAGGATGAATGGATATGTGAATTCAAAACTGTATCAGACAGAGGACAACTGGCCCTGGCAACACCATGTGACAGTTGAACATAAGCCAGGAGAGAAAAGCAGTCATACCGACGGTCACATAGGTCGAGTTTGTGAGCGCAGTGACTGCAACACCTGTTCTGCTTTGGATTCATTCTCTGCCTGTCTGTTGGCTCAACGATCAGTCTCTGCTCTATCCGCCGGCTCTCTGTTGTCCTGTTTCACGGGACAATTTAATCAGGCCCGTGTCTCTTTCCCTCCCGGTCCAGCTTTATCTGAGGCCACTTTAACAACACCCACGACCCGAGGTGCAAAGTCCAGCCGTTTATCTTTGCGTCTGTCCGAGTGCACCCATTGGCCAGCCTTCCCCACACGGTCCCCACACAGTCCCAACACAGTCCACAAACAGTCCCCACATAGTCCACACACAGTCCCAACACAATCCACAAACAGTCCCCCCATAGTCCCAACACAGTCCACAAACAGTCCCCACACAGTCCACACACAGTCCTAACACAGTCCACAAACAGTCCCCACATAGTCCACACACAGGCCACACACAGTCCCCACCAGTCCACACACAGGCCACACACAGTCCCCACCAGTCCACACCAGTCCACCCACAGTCCACACCAGTCCACCCACAGTCCACACCAGTCCACACACAGTCCCCACCAGTCTACACACAGTCCACACACAGGCCACACACAGTCCACCCACAGTCCACACCAGTCCACCCACAGTCCACACCAGTCCACACACAGTCCACACACAGGCCACACAGGCCATACAACGTGTGACAGGCAGGACGAAGCTGGATATGAATCAGTAGGTGTAGTCTGAAAAGAAATACACTGACCTGTGTCCCCTTACTACCAAAGGCATGAACACAATAATGGATTTACCACATCAAGGTGTTGTGTATTTAAATCTGTAATGCAATTTTAAAAGAAGGGGTAATTATTAAAGTAAGTTATTAATGTACCGGACAGTATGTAATATATATGTAGAAAAGTTGTAGCGATTTAATATGTAACATGGTTTGAAATTGTAATATTTCGGTTACTGTTTGTGTTATTTAAAAGTGGAGTCATCCCACTTGTTCAACAAGCCATTTATTATTCCACTAATTTCTTCCTTTTTCTTCCAACAATCTATCATAAGACCTGAGAATATAGCCTGAAGGCTTAACTGTAAGCCTCGCCTTCACTTGACAGCTTGGGAAATGTCAACACACCATCCAACAGGATGCAGAGATGCATCCAGGATGCGACTCTCATTTGCATAGTACATCTTGAAGGGATGAACCAGGAACCACCCTTCCTTCTAATTTATCCGTCAAATCTATGTACGCCAAAAAACAAAAAAAACACAGCCAGGTAATAGGAATCCGATATCAACCATCTGCTGCGAGTGCTTTTGACTTTTAAATTTATGAGCGGTGGCTGACAAGCCAGGAAATCCAAAGGGCATTAAGCAATGACACATCTGAAAAGGGAAGATATTGGTTAATTAGAGACAGGTTCTGGAACAACAAGAAATATGTTCTATCAGTGTCTGTGTCACATCTGCAGCCATATCCCCTCAAAGTCAGCGAGCACCCCCAAATCATTACTCCTCTTTTTGTCAGCTTTCAGAATAATAGAACAGGTCCATTTATCCTTTTCGTCTGTCCGCTCCTGACCGAAGCGCTAATCCAAACCCTAACCCTGTTTCGGTGCCTCAGGTGAAATATTAAACAAAATAAACAAAAGGTATCCCTTTACAAGGACATTTTGAGGAACGAACCATCAATGTAGTTTACTTTTCTCTCTATTTTATCAATGTGAATGTCATGGTTTGGCAAAAAGCTAAAAATGTTCATCTCGTTGTGTTTTTTCCCAATGAGTACTTATTATTCAGACCTTTTTTTTAAAGAGCTTAATAGTGTTTGAAAGTAGTTCATGTGGCACACCACCGTTCACACAAAAGAATAATTAGATAATAGGTATTTTGCAGTCAGGGAACGTCCGTGGCAACCCGATAACCACCATCAAAGCTAATATATCAGGGTGACATTTTGTCTCGGGTTAGTCATAGCTGGGCAGGGTTCCGTCCCAGGTTCTAAATGTACCTTTGTGTAGCCGTGGATACCATATCAGCTAAATGGTGGCCTATCTTATCCAATCCACTGCATTAACAGGACCATTGTGTGGAAGGCGACAAACAGGCGTAGATTTCTGTTAAAATATTCAGCCCAGAGTGTGTTTGTGTGCGTGTGTGTGCGTATGTGAGAGAGTTTGTGAGACCCATGGTAAGCTTCAAAAGCTCCTTCAGCGATACGTGACACTGGAGAATGATTTTGCACTCTTACGTGACAACTCTGAAAACACAGAGCAGTGTTGAGCAAGAGGGATGTGAAGGGCAGTCCTCCGGTCAGTGGAATGCTTCTACTGAAACCCCACATAAAGCGCCTCCCTTCTCCGTGAATGACTCCTTCTTGTAAATGCAAAGTCAATACCAGCGGGCTAGAACCTCCAAGAACGACCCCGACAATGAGAGAGTTCCGCTCACTGAAAAAAAAAAGAGTGATTGCTGATTTTGTATTTATTTTATCAGCTATATTCTAACTTTTCCCTTGAAGCGATGTTCTGTAAGTGAAGTGATCCTTTTATAAACCGAACTTGTGATGTTGTGTCATCTTGACTTAATGTCAATTCAATCCTTTTTTTAAGTTGTTCAAATGCATTGTGTTTACATAAATAAATTGAATTGAAATAAATTCAAAAGCAGTGCATCATAAAACACTGTCCTAAAACCAACGCAGCCAACATGTATATTCTTATTCTGAGAATGATACTGTGACCCAACTGTCATAAAAGCTCTGTGGTAAGAGGATTCACAAGGCCTCACTAGGCATCTGGAGGTGTCTCCAAGCTAGCTCCAGTTCATTGAAGGGTCAGAGGTCTAGTGTGAGGGGACACTGTTTAGTCTAACCTACCCAAAATCACATACAAGAGTCATTTGTTGGAGAACTGTTTCAACAACCATACTGTACAATGCCTGCTTGAGCTGTCCATCTCGTAGGATGAGATCAATCTTAAAAACAACAAAAATGGAAAGGATATTGAAATTTGAAATAATTATTTAAAGGATTTGATCAATTAACATGTAAGCATACACTTAACCTAAATGCACAGATCATTTCAATATATTTCTATAGATTTACGTATTTCAAAGTAATAGACAGCCATCACGATTAGCCCCACATTTTTTTTGCTTTTTAATAAGAAAAAACATGAATAATTCAAATCACAACATTCAAACCATAAGCAACAACCTTACAATAGAATATACAGTATATATATATATTAACACACTTTTCCAAGTCTGAAAAGCAACATAGTTTAAATAACATGTCTTTTTAAAACTAAAATACAAGAAAACAAGAACAGTATTTCTGACCTGAAACTCATGTTTTTTTTCTCTGAAAACGTGTTCCTTCTGTGAATTTTCAGTTATTGGTTCTGCTGTGTCAAAAAGACTTCAAAGGCACTTTTACGACTTGCAGCGTAAAGCTCAATGTTGCGTATAGACATTGTTACAGGGATCCAATTCTAGTTTGCCATTTGCAGTAAAAATATGTCACTACAAAGTATTGTCGTAACACACACTATTTGGGCCACCCCAGCTGTGCAAAATGGTGGGAACTCTAGTGCAAACTACTGTATGTAAATGGTCCTTTTAGTGCATTTCCATTCAACTTCTATCTTAGTAACTGACATGCCACAGTACCCCCCCAAACCTTTGGCGTGTTTTGAAATAGAACAAGAAGCAATTCCAAAATCAAAATATATTTTTTAGGATTATTAATAATTAAAGGGCCTTCTGAAAAAAAAACATGTTTTAAAACAAACAAACAAACCTGAAACAAGGTTTACCACAGTTTCCTTTCTATTTTAAAGACTTAGTTTTATTGGATTCCTGCTAAAATTGTATAAGATAAGGCTCTCATATAAATAAAAAACAGCCTTCCACCATTTGTTTATGGATGCGTATTTGAAAAGATACAAACAGCTTAAATGGAATGTAGTGTCATGTTGTAAAACATAACAAGAGTTCCCTGTGATGCAGTAACCTGAACCTCTTCTCACTCCCCACAATCTCACAAATTGTCACATTTCTTTTGTAACTTGTCAATACGACACTGTACAAGATATATTAAATGTATTCCCTTCATAAATAAATCCAAATCTCCTTTCCCCTGTTCTGTCTATTTACAATGTATACAACCCAAGATGTCCTGCTTGCCCCATTTCGCCTGTGTGACATTACTTCTGTGGGACATTACTTCTGTGGGACATTACTTCTGTGGGACATTACTTCTGTGGGACATTACTTCTGTGGGACATTACTTCTGGCATTTTAGTTGAGCGGCCTTGTGGTTCCCGGTTTTCTCTTCCACCTCTGGTAATCATAGGCTTTCCCCGACCAACTGTGTGTTCAGCACTGCTCAGCGTTATTTGGTCCCTGTTGGGCAGCCATTTTACATTGGAGGATTTCAAGGCTGCTACAAGTCCTCGTCAGGGCCGCTGGGTTGTGGTCCAGATGGCCTCCATGTTAGGAGGCGTTGAGGACCGATCGGCTGTAGAGGGTTTGATAATAGGCCCCAGAGTCCATCGCGGAGGGCCCTGCGCTGTCATAGATCTGTTTGGCTGCTACCGGAGAGGCGGTGGCATAACCATTGTAGGCCATCACCTGGTCCTGGTAGGTCTTCAGGTCCATCTTCTGCTCGTTGGACATGAGGTTGGTGATGGAGAAGGGGTGATTGAAGTTGTAGTGGGGATCCATAGACTTGAGAGCGTCATTCTGCAGGTCCAGGTGGTGCATGGGGCCGGGCAGGAGGTGAGCGCCGCCTCCCATGGCCTGGGAGTGCAGGAGAGGGGAGGAGGAGATGGAGGAGGGCACTGAGGAGGGGATGGCCACGGGGCTAGTCTGGATGTGGGACTGGGGCTGCGGGGGGCAGTCCAGCTGGACCATGCTCCTCTGCTGCTCCTCCGTTGAGGACCCAGGGTGGGAGTTGTCGGAGTGAGCAGAGTCGGCGCCCTCCGACCCCCCCGCCGGGCTGTGCTCTTCCATCAGGCCGTCCCCGTGGCCCCCCTTGGCGGAGCCTCCCTCCTGGGACTTCCCGGCCTTCTTCCCGGCCTTCTCCTGGTCGATCTTGAAACGCTTCTGGCGGCGCAGGTAGCAGCCGTTCTCAAACATGTTGCCCGAGTTAGGGTGCAGGGCCCAGTAGGAACCCTTGCCGGGCTTGTCGGGCGAGCGGGCCACCTTGACGAAGCAGTCGTTGAAGGAGAGCGAGTGGCGGATGGAGTTCTGCCAGCGCTGCTGGTTCTCGCGGTAGTAGGGGAACAGGTCCATGATCCACTGGTAGATCTCGTTGAGGGTGAGCATCTTGCTGCCAGACTGCTGGATGGCCATGGTGATGAGAGAGATGTAGGAGTACGGAGGCTTGGCGTGAGTCAGCGAGCGACGGTAAGGCTTGGGCACCTCTTTGGCCCGGTTGAGGGAAGTGGGAGAAGGGTAGCTCAGCTGACTCATGGGCTGGCCCATGTTCTGGTAGTGGGAAAGCGAGCCCAGGGACGAGGCCGGGGAGCCCAGCTGAGAGAGAGGGTTGGGGTTGAGAGAAGATGTCACTGGGGACAGGCTCATGTGGTTAGCCCCTCCGCCCATGGAGGCTAACTGACTGTTGAGCCCTGAGCTACCGTAGCCCATGTTCATGGTGGCTGCGGAACCTGCTGGGTTCAGATTGATGTAGCTCATTGAGCTCATTGAGTTCATAACACTGGGCGAGGAATACATCTGAAAACAAAACAGAAAACAATTAATTAAGTATTTTAAGGAACATTTTATTTCAGAGTTATTTTCCAAAGCCTTACAAAAATAGAAATTGTCAATTGACAATGACACCATTGCTGCAAAAGATAAATGGATTTAACGTAGGGTTGTTAAACCTTTCAATGCGCGTCATGGTTTCGTTCCTTTTGATTCAGCACTTCACTCTAATATGCTACATTACCTTAGAATACAATTTTAAAAAGAGAATAATATAAAATAAAAACGTTTCTGGCCTATCGACTAACAGTGGAATGAAAACCTTTTTAACCATTTCAAAAAAGCCGTGAACTACACAATCATTCAAGTTGTCAAATATTATATTACCATATATTTAGTATAGAGCATACCTAGTTGAATCAACAAAAAAAATGTTTCATGTTCATGTTAATCAGAATTGTATTTTGGAAATGTAGACCTTTAGATTTCTTTTTCCCCTGATGAAGCATATGTTAAACAAATACCAGAAAATGTAATTTCTGAAATGCTTTATCATTATTATAATTCGCGTTTTTTTTATAGCTTGTATTAATATGAAATTAATTACATGCCACCCATCCTAGACTATGTAGTTAACAAAATTAGTAAATATTAGTCTAAATTTCTATAAATACAAACGAATTCATTTTAAGACGTTACACAGCCTTTACAAATATCAAAAACCAAATTGCCAAACTTGCATAATTATTAATGTAGTGTTATAATTTCAATTGTAAAATTCGAACTTTATCAAAGAAAATATGTTGCGAACACATATCTAGAGTGAAACTATTACAAATCAACCCAACGTGTGTTAAAACGTTGGATTTTCATTAAATAGCTTAGTAATCAGGAAACTAAAATAGACAGAAATATATATCCATCATTAACCCACAGACCACAAAGTGCAAATGCTAAACTTATATAGTGATATTTACCTCACTGGCTTCGCTGTAGAAGGCATTCCACTCGGGCAGTTCATGTGACTCCATCTTCACTGAGCTCAACATCCCAAATACAACTTTTTAGAGTAAGAAAATATGTTTCAGCAAGTTAAAAACAAATCCTTAGTATAGTTTAGAACTGTTGAGCGTTGGTTGAAATTTCTGGACTCAAGCAAGAACAGGAAAATAAAAATCCAAGATAACAGGAGTTCCACAGACTAGAAAACAAGAATAGAAATAAAGAACCGAAAAAATAGAAACAATGCTTCCACGAGCGATGAGTGTCTTCAGTGAAATGTCAATATTTATTTGTCGATTTATCAATCATCCATCGTTTCATAATCAGGAGTAACACCTTATTTATCTTAAGCAGACTTGCTCTTTAGGGAACGCTAGATCCGCTCAACGTACCCTCGCGCCCGTGTCCTCGTGAGTAAGTGTGGTATGGGCAAGTACAGTAGAGGTTGGACGTTCCTTTTTAAAAACGCAGGTAAGGTACCGCCCCATCAGTCATTTGAATATCGTCCTAGGACTCAGGAAGAGGTCGTTAAAAAGACCTCTCTTGCCCCCTGGCGAGGCTGTATATTGGGCCCGGGACAGACACATCCATCTCAATTGCTGTATCCTCGCTTCTTATTGTCCGCAAACTGCAGCTTAACCGTCTCTAGATGCAGATCTAGAACCGAGGGTTGAATAGGCTTTTAAACAACCAACTTTTCGTTAGATTATTAGGAGCCACAATTAAAGCCTAACATTATGTCATCTCGCTCAAATATATATAAATATATATATATATATATAACAGTTCCAAACAAGTTCCAAACTTGGTATCAGCCGGGCAGGAGGTTATGCAACTCAATGGGAACTAAAGGCCTTTTGTTGCCTCGCATTATAATTCACTCCACCAAAAAGAAAATATGAGCCCACCATTAGGCCGAGACGTGATGGAAGATGACGACTCAGTGGTGAAAATGGGGCTTGATGAAGACTTGATGTGGTCAGGGGTATAAACTTGTCAGGGGTTAAACTCATCAGTAGGAGGTCTGATAGGGGGCGCAGAGGTGAGTGACTGTGGTGAGAGCTGTTAATTCCCCCGGCTATCACTTCTCCGGAGCTCTAACGGCTGATTAATCGCAGGGTCACTTCATCATAAACACTTCCCAAATAACCTCTATAGGCCACTTGTTCGTCCAAAATAAACTAAAATAAATATAAAATGTAACAAAACAATAACGAACAATAATAAATTGTGCAACGTATAGGTTGGTTTGTCTGCAAAAAACACATGCAATTAAGTGATCCATGTACTGGCAAAGCGAAATAATAATAAACAAGAAAAAACACTTTAAACAATGTAATCCCATGTGTAATGTATCCGTGGTCTGATTCTTCTGTTCAGAATACACATCTTGTTGTTAAACGCAGACAGCAAAATCTGAATATCAATGCATTTCCTAATTGCCACTGAAAGCGGTGTAATTGATGCGCGTGCAGGTGGTCAACGGGATTAGCAGAGAAAAGATCTACAAGAAAATAAGCAGTTCGAAGATGTCGAGTAAAGCGCGACGAGCAGAAATAGAATATATCCTTATGTGCCGTCATTTGGAATTAAAACACCACCAAAAAAAGCAATTGGCCTATAGTCAGTGTGTGGATCAATAGTTTCAATACAACATTCGATTTTTTTCGGGTAATCTATTGGCATATTATAATATCACGAGAACAGTAATAGTATCATGACCTTAGTAGTAAACGATAAGGTCTTAACATTTCTAACGATTTGCACTTTAGCAAACGCACTGACGTCGATTAACACGTTCAGTAGGATAACACATTGCTGTCAGTAATGACGGTAATTAAGCGGTCTTGAGCAATGCTCTTAAAACCAAGTATAGACATAGTATAGTATAAACATAGAAATGTTTAAAGTAGGACAAAAAACAAAGGCCTATACTATGAGCTGCGTTGATAAAAAAAAAAACTATAGCCAACGGAGGTATTTAATTGATTAAATGTGAACAAAAGTTCACAAACATACAGCGTTAAATCGAATAACATCTAAAACTTTAAAGGCTGTTTCGATATATATATGTATATATATATATATATATATATATTGATTTCCCATCCAGAAATCTTTAGTATGAAGTATCTTGTGTATTGTGTGCGACACGAAAAGCATTTTAAGAATTAATCCCTAGCCTTATATTGTAAAACACATCCCAACATCCTCCAGCAGGTCGGATGCATCTAATGCCAATGTGAGAGTAGATCGTTCATTAACACCTCAATAATTAGTTAACAATAGCTTTAATGAGATGACACTAATAGAGGAAGTTAGAGATTTCAGTGCTTTCTAGAGGGGGAGATATAACGAAGATTCACTCTAGGCAGCGTTGACAATTAAAAATTACATTGTACAGTAAATTAAAATAAACAAATGTCTTAACTATCCATTATCACACTATTATATTCTATTTATACTCTACATAAACTACATAAATTAGGTGGAAATATGGAAAATATTATTTAATAGTTACCTGCTACTTTCTTATTAAAGACAAATAAATGTTTTACATGTATTAATATATATATATAAATATATATTTATTCTTACAATTTGACGAATGAATGCGACACAATTCCAGTTGGTCAGCAGTGAAGGGCTTGCACCGTCAAAGTGCGCCATCAACTGCAGGAATGGTTAACTGCAACACAGCACAAAACCCTAGAATATATATTTTTATTTCTATCACTGGTATGTGAAAAATGAACCAAAAAAAAAGCATACAGTTTAATTTAAAACATAAGTTGAACAATCGAAGAAGACAAATTATACACCCAACAAGTTGATTCCATAAAAAAATATCGGGATAGTAGGACAACAAAAAACGACACAGTTGCAATACAAGCTATAGGCTCATCTTAAACTGCGTTCAGGAGCACCAAAACAACTGGAGTCCATGAACGACACAACTACCTCACTATTTTTCATGTTTTAAGGCACTTGAGAAGAGTTACATAAGCAAATTAGTGTTTTTGGAGAAAATTGCATTTTGTCCAAGTATTGTCCAAGTATTATTTTAGTACTGAACAGATTTTTTAGTAACAGTGCTGTTCTTACAATCCATAGTACAAGTGATCAACAATGGTCTGATATTTTGTTCTTGTTTAATTTATTGTTAAAACATGCAAATGGAAAAGTATTGACAAACAAGTTTAGAAAAGGTTTGGGCCGGTTTCACAGACACAGATTATGTCAAATCCTGAATTTAACAAAAACAAGTTCAATGGGAAAATCAATTTAGCTGGTGTTTTTGACCAGGCTTAATATGTTCACAACACCTTCCCTTAATCAAATACATACATTAATTAAGGCACCAAACATAACAGGTTAATACAAACCTGACAAACAAGCATTTATGTACATGTATATATTATATTTTAACAATCAAGAGGCATAATCATTGGTAAAACCAGTGGAACAAAACATACATTGTAATACTTCTATGAAATACTCCAATTTAATTAGGATCACATGCAACACAACACAGCACTGAAATATTGACTTCCTTAAGAAAACAAAACTCTTAAATTTAAACATATCGGCTAAGATGTAGCCTACACTAAAACAATATATATTTTCAATACCCTCTCCAATTTGAAAGGTTCACAAAAACTATGAAAAACCTAACAAGAACCATTTATACCTATTTTTTCCCCCTGGCAATTACAGAATATTGAAGTTGTTCAACTAAAAAATAATATTAATACAATATTGAAATACACAAATGTTTATTGAACTATTTATCTTTGGTTGTTATGCATGTACATACAGGCTGCAAGGTGGTAGCTAAGTTGTGCATTATGCTGGAATCAAATCTTCACATATATTCCCATTGAGTCTTCCATTCCAGATTCTGTGTAAGATATAGTTGTCCATCCCATTGATGCTCTATAAAGTGTCTTGGGCACTGAAAGCCCTCCTGCCACTCTTACAGATTACTGGTATCAGAGCAAACCACTTGGTCCATTAGTCGGTTGTATGTAAAGTGTAAATGTGAGGCAAACTAAACCTTCCGTGGTACAGTGCTCAAACGTACACTGCGACTGCCAGTCAGGGTCTTTCACTAAGTCACACCTTTTAGATGCAAGTCTGAAAAAAAACACACCTAAAATCTCCTCTGGGACTAGACTAAGTCTTAACTGTATTTGCAGAGACTGGTACACTGGTTTAAAATGTTGGTAACGTTACATAGCTAATTAGCCAAAAGGGGTGAATTACATGTAGACAAGCATGTTGGCACTGGGGTTTGATCACCTCCTGACCAATCAGACAGCAGTGTGGTAGTGTAAGGCCTACCCCCTGGAGGTGAAGATGTATAATTATTGGCTGTGAGGGGTGAGGAGAACCTGGCAGATTCTGGAATTGACTGGCGGTGGGAATCTGTTGAGATTGTTAGAAATAATGCTCTGTCCTTACATAGTACACTGTAGTAGTACATACCGAACCGAACATTACAGTGACAGAAAATTAAAAAATAAACTGTTGGGAACCGGTAAGCAGTGAAGCTCTATCTTACCCCCAGGCATCCCAGATGATTAGGGGTCACGCTCCTTCTTCACCTCCAGGATGGTAGAGATCTCTCCTTGCATGAAGGCCCAAGACACGTTGGAGCCCACCAGAGGACACTTCTCTCCACTGGGGCAAAACACCTCACCGCCAGCCCCCTGACTACGGATGAAGTCCTTGGTGCAGGGGAAGCAGAACTTATGGCCTGCCACTGATGGGCACTGGACAAAGTGAGTGTCCTCCAAGCGCTTGTGGCAGATGGTGCAGCAGAGGGGGGGGCAGGAGGTGCCAGAGGAGGTACCAGAGGAGGTGTCCGCGGCGGCCTGGTCCACGGCCCCGGCCAGGGGGAGAGCAGCCGCGGCGGCCCCAGTCAAGGTGCTGGCTCCCTGGGGCTCCCCGTTGTTCCTGGAGGCTAGGCGGCGCTGCTGCCCGGCAGAGGAGGCCACCGCGGGGCTCCCGCTGCTCTGTCTCCCTACCGAGGAGGACCGGCCGGGGACGTCTCCGGGGGACCGGCTGGGGGCTGCCCCCGCATGGTCGGCCACACTCATCAGCGCCGCGATGGGGGAAGGGTCGCCGCCGTGGGCGCTCTCCTGGTGAGGGGGGGGCTGCTCGGCGCCGGGGAGGGCCGAGGCAGCCAGGTGAACGGCCATGCCGGGGTACATTCCTGTGGGCCAGTGGTCGCGGAGCTGCTCCACCCTTTCTCCGCCCCTGGGCTCCGGTGAGGCCTTCCTCCGGCGGCCGCGCGCCGGCGCCTGGCGGCCCGTGTGGCACAGCAAGGTGGGCAGCGCGGAGCAGCTGGTGTCCAGGTGGGGCTGAGGGAGGACATCCGGGCCTGGCAGGTCCTCGAAGGCCCGCACGGCATCACTCAGCAGCTCGGAGAGCGGCCGCCAGTCCCCCTCGGCGTGCCTCCTCTCGTACTCCACGTGCTTCAGGGCCGAGGGGGTCGCCCGGTTCCCGCGGTCCTTCTGGCTGCCGCCGAACATCCGCGTGACCAGCGTCGCCACGTCGGAGAAGATGCTGGCCGAGCCGCACGGGAACTCGGCGAAGACCTTCAGCTCAAAGTCGGTGGTCAGCTTGGCGTCGAAGGCGACGACCCGCCCCGCCGGGCCGTGGTCCTTCCGGAGCCGCACGCTGAAGGGCGCGCAGCCGGAGAGCGCGAGCAGGACGTCGCGCACCGCCTTGGGCCGGCCGGCCCAGTCGTCCGCGCGGTTTCGCACGCTCTCCGACAGCTCAGCGAGAGCCTCCGCGTTCCTCTGCTTCTCCTGCAGCTCCCTCTCAAAATCGGCATTCAGGAAGGAGGCTCCGGCCACGCTTAGCTGCCTCTTGGTGATGTCATTCAGCACGGGGGCCGAGAGGGTAAGGGGGCCTCCCCCGGCTTTGGCATTTATACTGGGCACAGCTGCTAGGAACCTGTGTGGAGCCCCAACTAGACCATGTGTCATCAGGCTAGGCAGAACACTACCTACCATGGGTCTCCCGCCGATGTCTTGTTGTGGAACCCCATCACCTATTCTTTGCAGACTGTTGGGAAGCCACGCTGGGGAGCCATAGCCCCCTCTTCCCCTTTCAAAGCGCTCAGGAGGTGGCCTGCCACCCTCCACCGTTCCATCACTCCCACCTGTGCCATGTTTAGTGGGCTGAGGACCCGGAGACCTGCCATCCTGCATACCTTGAGTTACTTTCAACTGTCTGGTCGTCTCTATGAGGAATTCAATACGGTCTGCCCCTTCATAATTCACACAGCCTCGGCAGACAGCCTCGCTAAAGTCCCAGATCATAGCCCATGGCATCTTAGGCAAGTCGCAAAGGTAACACCACTGCCGTCTTGAAGATCCCTGAGAGGACATAATTGATAGGCCCTTTTGCTAATCCTTTCAACGCTTTCAAACGTACTATTGATTTAACGGATTAACCCTTAATAGATAGGTCAGAAACAAACGCCGCTCTTGTAACTTCGAAAATGCCTGAAAGAATATACTATTATATGACAAATACTGTAGAAAACTTTCTTCACAAAAGTTTTGTTTTGGTCGCCTGTGTCCAAGAAGTGTGGTCTGGAAAGACGCTGGAACACACAACTCCGTGCTAATGCATTCTGGGACATGCTGTTTTCAGTCGTGAGGGACGTCAATCAGCTCGTCACTCTTGTTTGTATCTTAGAATTTAAGAAAGTGCATCTTTTATTCGATACTAGTCAGAATTTCGAAGCTTTGTGAAAAAGTATGAAATCATACTTAGCAAAATAAACATGGAGTTTTAAACCGTATCAATATGCGCATCTAGCGCAGTAAGTAACCTCGCGAACAGAGCTGAGAGTGTTTCCAGGTAAAAGGTCATTTGTTTAATACATGTGTTGTGGTTGAAGCCATGTGTTTTCAGTTAGCTAGTTAAGGCTGTATACTGTTTACTGTATTTTTACTCATTAATTAAAGATCATGTCAAAAGACGATTCAAGTGATGAGGTGAGTGATACAGATGAGGTTCCCGAAGAACAAAGAAAGCAGCGTAAGTTTTGCTTGTTTTGTTTGGATTGTTAGCCACTCAGTTACGAAAATCTGCCAATCGACAATATAGGCATCGACGTGCGCCCAAAAAAAGCGTTTTAGTAATATTTCAATTAAATAACGTACATAGTTTAATCAATGGGGTATGGGGTATAGGCTTAAAGGTTGGTTGTCACTTAAAGTCTTTGTTAGGTAGTTATACTCCTGTGACAGTCACTGCAGGTGTGACTTTACCTTGCGGAGTATTATTACGATGACAGGATGTTCATTTAACTTTTGTTAATGTGTACAACGCTACAGTAACTACCCCCCCCCCCCCCCC
>JACXGK010001925.1:0-61247 GCA_016801125.1 Novumbra hubbsi
TAGGACGTCTGGAGTAGCCTACCACCCTACATAACAAGTGCTGTTATAATGTGTAGGACGTCTGGAGTAGCCTACCACCCTACATAACAAGTGCTGTTATAATGTGTAGGACGTCTGGAGTAGCCTACCACCCTACATAACAAGTGCTGTTATAATGTGTAGGACGTCTGGAGTAGCCTACCACCCTACATAACAAGTGGCCTAAATTAACTAATTTACATCAGCAATATCTCCTTACCTGTTCCACGATAAACGCACTGTATGAACTTTTCATTTTACAGTTCAGACAAGAAGATAAAGGATTTGTCTGATTAACATTATCTTTTACAATGCTTCATAAGCTGCAGTGTCCCTGCATATTTGCGGCACTCATCAAAACGCAACAGGTCACAGAAGAAAACATGTTTGGTTTTAAGATACAAAAGGTACACACACATACAGATAACGATGCTTAAATGTTAATTTATTAACACACCTAAAACATCTTCCAACCAGATTTTTTTTTATGTCAGACCAAAGATAAACCATTAAACCTTTCTGCACACTCTCCGTTCAAAACATATTTCATGACATTATTCAGACTTTAAATTAAAACTGATTCTACGTAGCACGTATTAAAAATACAAAATTCAGTTTTACAACAAAAGCTCTAATGACCTAAAAAATTAAATTAAAAAGTACTACAATTCTAAATAAATCAGTATCTATCAATGTGAAAGAAATCAACTAAAAGTTATGCTCTTGGTAATAAGAGCAATTTGAAAAATGGATAATGTTAACTATAAAATTGTTTTATTGATTTTAAACCAAAATCTGACCAGCAGAAATTGTATTAACTAACCATCATCAAATCTAATATCGAAAACCAACCGCGACACCGTTTTGACTAAACCGCACATTTAGTGTGGCCCGCAGTCTTGGCTAATACGGCGCGCACAGTGCACTTTTTATTAGAGCCAAGTTGTGCAACAGGTCTCCGATCCGCATGACAATTTAGATCGTGAAGTAAATAAATATAGTGAAACACGTTTATTGTAGGTTTAGCACAATTTGTTATAAAATGTATTCGTTTAGGACAAAAGTGTGTACAAACATCAACGCTTTTAACATGTAAAATCTACATTACCTTTTCTTGTCTTTATCAGCAGTCATGTTTTCCTTCGCAAAGTTCAGTCAGTTACGAAATTATGCAGGTCGGAGTCAGACCACTTATGCAACAATTGAAAACAAACAGAGGACGAACACAGTGGAGAATCGAAAAGTCAAATCGGACGTATGTAAATTCTGCTCTTTATGCACAGTCCATTTCAGAAGTTGTCCTCAAGAATCGGTTGCCAGCTGTACAGTCTCAGAACACTGCCAAGGATTGTACAGCCCATTCAACAATTTACTAAAGGTAAAATCCACAGGCTTTAGCCAAAAAAGGCTTTCTTAACAAGATAGAAAACGCTGGGTCAGTCCGCAGTCAAAGTTTCCTCGGTTCTCTTGATCGTTGCTGGTCTGCTGAAACTTCGAGCCCGGTTCCCCAGTACTCTCCTGCGCTCAGCTGGCTCGTTGACAGCGGCTCAGACTGTCAGATCTACCATGATTGGTTAATATGTCGTGTAGAACCGCCTTAAATAACCCCACCCCCTACACTGATTGTTTCATTTCGCAGTTTAAAATTGTCACTCTGTTAAATACAGTAGTTATATAGACTTACAGGTCAGTAGCCTATATGAAGTAAATATCTTGCCGGCGTGGATGTAAAAGTAAAAACACCTGTTAGTGAAGCCAGACAATCGCGACATTTCAGATAGTTATTGATCTAAATCAAGAGTCGGCAAACGTTTTCCTTGAGGGACACATTAGAATAAGAAATTCAGTGGAGGTGCGCACACGTTTTACAAAAAAAAACAACAATTTGCAGACCAGAAAAGGTCAGCGAGAAAAAAAGTATATTATCTCTTCAAGACCCTTTCTAGTTAATTTTTGACATCTGGGTGCTACCTCGCAAAAAGTGTTTTTCTAATGAGTTTTCAATTTTATTTTAAGAAGCAAAGACAGTGTAAATCAGCAAAAAATGCTTCATTTTTGGATTTTATATTTTTATATCTAGGGTTTGGCATTATGTTCACACCATCCTCCAGAAAACCTCCTAGTAAACAATTTGACGTTAAAAAGACATTGAAAAGACATCTATGTGGGATGTTAATTCCATGTTGATTTCAGGGGCTGAAATTAAAGTTTACAGGACATCATTTGAGGTCAGTGTATGTATGTCATTTTAAGGTAATTGATAGGACCACATTTCACGGACGCAACTTATAAAAGCGTCTTGTCTATTTTCATTTATGTCCCTGAAATCAACGTGAAATAAACATGGTAAATCAACGACAAAATATGCTCTTCTACCCTGCATTAGGATAACACATTTTGAATTGTCAACTTACTATGCATTTTCCAAAACAATTGTTGTTCACAACTTAATTTAAAAACTCTCTTCCATTTGAATCGGAATAACAATTGCAGCATCATTTCAATTCCAAAATACATTTTAGTTTTACAAGTCGGGCAGTTTGAGAGTCTGATTAACATTAATCCTGGACTGAAAATCCCAAATTCAAACATTTGAGTCTTATTTTTGAAAATATACTTTAACTGAGGTGCAGAATCCAACCCAATTAAAAGTGTATTATTTTTAGTATACAAAATATTTTAAAATGTTATTAATATTTAATAAATATACTAAGTGCTCGAATGGACCCACTAATTTCTAACTATATTCTTACTATAATAATAATACAGAATTCTAGTACATTTAAGAGACACTCCTAATGCATTTGAAAAATATTACATATTTGCAAAAACTTGTGTATATTCCAAGTGTGCTGAAATGCCACCTTTAGTAAGTGGTAAAAAACACGTAGAGTAGATATAGTAGATATAGTAAGTAAAATTACCCCAAACAATTACACAGTAAATATAAAGTGAACAAAACATTTACCGTGTAAGTTGCATATAGTGCAATGTGCAAAACTGTAGTCCAAAGAAGTGCATTATTGTCATGCATTAAGTTAGGGGCGGAGGGGGTCAGTGTAAGTGGGGGTCACCTGGCCTTGTAGATGAGGCCAGCTGCCTACAGTTAGAAACTGCTTTTGTGGCATGAGGTATTGGTCCTTATGGACCATAGCGTCCTGCCGGAGGGGAGTGACTGAAACAGTATGTTCCTAGGGTGGGAAGGGTAAGCCACAATCTTTCCTTTGCCTCAGGGTCCTGGTTACGTACAGGTCCTCGAGGGATGGCAGATTGCTGCCAATCACCTTATCAGCAGACCAAATGATACGGCAGTCTGCCCTTGTCCTTGGCAGTGGCAGCATCGTATCAGATGGTTATTGTGGAGGTGATGATGGACTCAATGATGACTGTGTAGAGATGCACCATCATGGTCTTTGGCAGGGTGAACTTCTTCAGCTGCCACAGGAAGCACTGCTGTGCTTTTTTTGGTAATAGAGCTGGTGTTTTGCTCCCATTTGAGATGATGATGCCCAGGAAGCGAATGGACTCTGCAATGATGCCTGAGCGGTTACACAGGTTGCTGGGGGCAGGTGGGGCTGGGTTCTTCCTAAAATCCACAACCATCTCCACAGTCTTCAGAGCTCCAGATTGTTCTGCCTGCACCAATTCATCCGAGGGTCAATCTCCCACCTGTAGGCAGACTCATCCTCACCAGAGATGAGCCCAATGAGGATGGTGTCATCTGTGAACTTCAGGAGCTTGACGGATTGATGACTGGAGGTGTAGCTGTTGGTGTACAGGGAGAAGAGCAGATGGGAAAGGACGCAGTCTCAAGGGGATCTGGTGTGGATGGATCGGGAGTCAGAGACATGTTTCCCTAGTTTCAACAACAGGCTTTAGGCTTGTTGTTGATGATCTGTCTTAGGCCCCTCCAAACAGAAGCAGAGTCATTAGCTGAGCACTGCTGTTCTAATCTCTCAGAGTACAGTCATTTAGCTTCTTTAACTTCCTTGCTAAACCTGTTCTTTGACTCCTTAAATCTGTCCTTATCCCCACTTCTGAACGCTTCCTGCTTTTCCAAACTTAGCTGTCTGAGTTTAGCTGTGAACAATGGTTTGTCATTGTTATAACACACCTGGTGCGTTGATGGTATACTGCAGTCCTCACAGAAGCTGATTTATGATGTCACAGCCTTTGTAAACTCATCCAGACTGCTTGTAGCAGTCGTGAAAACATCCCAATCAGTACCGTCTAAGCACGCTCATAGATCCTCCACAGCCTTACTGCTCAACTGCTTTGATGTCTACATAACAGGTTTACAGAGCTTTAATTTCTGCCTGTACGCAGGAATCAGGTGGACATGATGTGGTCAGAGTGACCCAGTGCAGCGCAGGGACAGAATGTTCTCCTGTTTGGTCGGGCATTTAATTAATTGTCTGTATTTGGGGAGATCATGGCTGAGGTATCCTTTGTTAAAGTCCCAGAGGACCATAACTAAGGAGTACGGGTTGTCCGCTCCACATCCAGTATCTGGTTGGCGAGCATACGCCAGGTCTCCTGTGGTGGAATGAAAACACAGACCAGAATGAATCAAGCAAACTCACGGGGGGAGTAAAAGGGTCTACAGTTGATTTACAACGATTCCAGATCAGGAGCTATGTGCTGTTCTCCTCATCATTACACCAGCCACTGTTTGTGTAAAAACAGATACCTCCACCCGAGGGTCCTGTGTCGCAATACGCTCTGAAGATTTGGAGGCCAGCCAGCTGCAGCGCAGAGTCCGGTATCAATCCACACCGCCATGTCTCCATGAAACACAAAACTGAAGAAGAATAAAAGCTGAAGGTCTTCCTGTTTGTTGCACAGCAAACGCACATTGGAGTGAATTCTTCCAGGTAATGCTGTGCCACGCTGTGCTATTCCAGGTAATGCTATGTCCACGTTTGCGGAGACGCACGAGCGCACCGGCACGTTTCCTTCTCTAACTGCATGGGTGAGGGCACCTTTGACTAGAATGTCCAATAATTCCACTGATGTTAGTAGGAACGTTGGGAATAAATCTGTCCAATAATTCCACTGATGTTAGTAGGAACGTTGGGAATAAATCTGTGCAAAAATTCCACTGATGTTAGTAGGAACGTTGGGAATAAATCTGTCCAATAATTCCACTGATGTTAGTAGGAACATTGGGAATAAATCTGCTGGTGTTCTTCCCCTGATGTTTATGAGCTCACCTCTGGTGAAAGAGCTCCGGGTATGGCAGTAGAAAACGGAGTTTACAAACAAAACAAGACTAAAGAACGTGCACCAACATACGGAGGCTGCCATTCGAGGCACCATCTTAACGACTTAAACAAATGCTCTAAAAACCAACATCTCTCAGACAATTAAATAGTTTGTACACGCTGTGCATAATCACTCCCCGGCCCGTGTTTATTGAGTGATCTGTGACCTGTGCAGCAGGGATATAAAATATGACCACCCATGAGAGCAAGACACGAACAATGACTGTTTTCAATGAAAACAAATACATTCAGCAACAAACCTTTGAAATTGCACAACAGTAATCAACCCTATACAGTTATATTTATTTAGGGTTAGTGAGCTCATGGTAGTTTTAATGCATTATAAGGGTTACCGTTCACAGTGGCTTATTGGGTGGATCTCTGGAATCCCCTCTTGGCGCACAGGGCCCCTCCGTTTATATTAAATCTGGTCATCAAGTCATTTGAGAACAGCTTACAAGGTGGAAAAAACACAAACATCCATGAATATACCAATCCCAAGTCCCAATTTTCCTTTTTTTCATGAAGTGCACACTAATTCACTATCTTGCGTAGGTATAAGAGCATGGAATTGTGTTTTTGAATGTATGTAATTGGAAATGGAATGGAAAAAATTGAATGCAGGGAAAGAGAGTACAGTTATATGCTTTGTTTATGCTAACTAAATATCTTTACCATGATTTGGTGTCTGTGAAGCCAGGGCATTTCTAGGAGTTGACACAATACTGTCATTCATCCTGGACAGCTCAGTGGTTCTAAGAAAACAGTTAAACAGACACTTTGCTTTAGCATCGGAGGAGTGTTGCTAAGCAGTCCATTTACGGCTATCACTATCATTAACAGACAAGAATATAATCTATCATAGGGACCCAAACTGAGGTCATAGTCCAAAAGTACTGCACAATTTACTAGCTATAGTATTACTATATAACAGTAGTATTGCCATGTCTGGTGGTTGGTAAAGATGATGTCTTTGAGGTACCTCGAACAGAGATAAAAAACAATGCATTTATTATGAAAATATCCCAAGTAAGTCAAAGTCCTAGTCAGTGCCATTTTATTGTCACTGCATAAACAGCACTGCAGCTAGCTAGCATTACTTGATCTGGCAGCCATTTGCTCAGCCTCCTTCTGGAAAGTTTGCCTTTGTAAGTTGCTAGGTATCTGGCGTTCAGTGTGGCTAAAGTGGCCAATCACCCACTGGCCAAAGTGGGTATGTTTTTTGCCACAAAAACATGAATATTTCCTAAAACTTAAACAAACTGTAACAAACTGTCAGTCATGCGCTGGCATCTTCTAGCAAAAAACGTTATCCGCGTTGTTATCCCAAAACTGGTTTCTCGTCCTGTATAAAATAATTCTTACAAGACATTAATAAAATGTTACTTTTGTATTTTTTGGAATAGTTAAATGTAGTGATGTACACAGTTATATCAAATAAGAATTTCTAATAAATGTCACTATATTTAGCCATTTCTCATGTGTTTCTCAACACTAGTTTATGGGGACAGATTTTAAAACGTAGGCAAAACTAGGTAGTAAAATGTAGGTAGTACTAGCAGTACTAGATTTTAACCCCATTTCAATGTTGATGGACAACAGTTGTTTATTGGGCTGCCTCTGTTATTTAATCTTTCTCTGTATTTTCTACAAAGTAACTGACACTCTTCTATTCTAACAAACGTAATTTAACTTGACACAGTTCAAGTGGACTATGCACTCACACTGAAACTGGTCTTAACTAAAGACATTCAAAGATTAAGGAAGTAGCTAAATGGCTCAAGAGTCCTCTTTCATGTTCATCTGACATCATGCAATGAACTAGTTTTACATATTCCCATGTATGGAAGCATTCCCTGTCCAGTGGTTTCTCTTTGGTTTGACAATGAAAATTCTCCCCATGACAGGTAACCCAGATGTAAAAGCAATTCCACTCATAAGTCTTTAGATCAATCTCACTAGATGTCTTCACTGAATTTCCTTTTCAGACGTCAGCTGATCGGTCAAAAGACTCCAGTGCATTTAGTAGTCAAGTCAAATGTATTTATAAGGCAAATGTATTTAGAAAAACAAAAAGTGGTTTGCAATGAATCTGAATCTGACTCCCTAAAGCATTAGCCTAAAAGTCAACATGATCATCCCTTAAAGAAGGTGTCAGCAACAGAAGGCACACAGGCAGTTTAATTACAATATTTTATTTGAATATCATGGACTCTGCTCCAACTAAACATTAGTTACACTGACTACTTACACTACCATTCAGAAGTTTGGGGTAACTTTAGTGGTAGAAATTTCCTTTTTTCTAATGACAATAGTCATTTATAACATTAACAATATCTACATCAGGGGAGGGCAAACTTTTTGGCTCAGGGGCCACATCAGGATTTTGAAAATAAATGGAGGGCCACATTTGTTTTTGTAATTTGCTAATCATGAATGATTTGCAGACAAAAGTTAAAACATGCATATACAGTAGATGGCTTATAATGTGTCAATATTTTAAAATGAATGGGCTGGTGAGTTGTTTTTAATTCCCCTCAAAACTATTTTATTACCTTCCGCGAACCGGATGGAACTGCCCCGCGGGCCACATTCGGCCCTCAGGCCGCAGTTTGCCCACCCCTGATCTACACTGTATTTCTGATCAAATGTAATGTAATTTGAATGAACAAAATCATTGCTTTACTTTGATAAACACAGACATTTCCGAGTGACCCAAACCTTTGAACCAATGTGTATGTAGTCAACTGCCGAGTTAGATTTTTCCTGGGTTACAGTGACCTATAATAATTCATATACAAGCTTTCATTCTTAAAAATATTCGATGAATCATTAAGAGCACTGCTAGGATACTGCAAAATAGTTGTCAGGACTAAGTGGAAAGTGTTTTTTGAAAAGAAGGGTAATCAAATTGACAAAGCACTCTTGTGAGGGCCTTCCTTGCTACAGAATGGAAAGAAAAGTTTTTGTTTTTTTCACATGGTGAGGACTAGTAGATTCTTTTTTTCTAGTTCCTTTACAATGATGATATTTTGATTGTTGTTATAAATACATAAATGCATTCATTGTAAAATTCTCTCCTCCATGGTCAAGGGGGTGAAGGGATGTGGGTGATGTAACATTGTACCATTCCTCCATGGTCAAGGAGGTGAAGGGATGTAGGGGATGTAACATTGTTACCGTCCTCCATGGTCGGTAACAATGTTACATCCCCTACATCCCCTTTCACCCCCTTGACCATGGAGGAATGTAGTGGATGTAACATTGTTACCGTCCTCCATGGTCAAGGGGGTGAAGGGGGATGTATCATTGTAACAGTCCTCTGTGGTCAAGGGGGTGATGGGATGTAGGGGATGTAACATTGTAACAGTCCTCCATGGTCAAGGGGGTGAATGGGGGATGTCAATGCGGTTGATTGGTTCAAACTACGATAAGCATTCTGCAGAGCCATTCTAAACTAACTACCTATAAAAGTATACCTTACCAATATGTGCTGCAGAGCTTGTGTGATTATGGACAATGTATCACATATGGGGTAACTGAAATATCATTCACTCCAGCCCTTGTCGTAAGGTAAATTATCATTAATCTTCAGTTTTTTTGTCCTCTAGATTTTGTCTCATTTGGCAGTTACCATGACAATGTTGAGGAAGACACAAAAATACAGAAATGTGGCAAAATCCTTATGATTTATGTCACGTCATGTTACTTCTTCTCAGTGAGTTATTTCTCAGTGAATTTTTTCGAACAGTGGTCACATACAGACAACGGACATTATATAGTGTTCACTCAACCCAATATTCCAATGTAAACAGTGTTGCATAAACATAGATGAACACTAAACAGCAATTTGCTATAAAACAAGTTGACAAACTATTTGTTTCGACATCATCATATTTAATAGGTTCCAAAAACAAACAGTTACACATTCACATCCTTTAGAATACAGTACATTTGGCACACAGCAAAATGCTCACAATGACATAACACTAATGAATTGCAAACAAGTTCAAAATAAAACATCAGTCAGTTGACAAAATGTACACATAAAGCTTCACGATACAGAAATAGAAAATTCAAAACCTCTCTGCTTTCCCAGACCTAGAATAAGCCTAGTCCTGGATTAAAAAGCAATAGATATCCTTTATTTAGCATACTTTTAGTCCTAAAGTAATGTTAATTCAGGTCCAGGAAACCGGACTCCAATTGTATAGAGGTACATACAGTAACACGGTGCATATGACCCACGTGTGTAAAAAATCAGCCTGACATTATTCTGAAATTACTAAAAGAGGTACTTCTTCAACCATGTACTGTATGTTATAATTATTGAGCCTTACTGTTTCAATTACTTTACAACAGACAAAATTGGTTTCCCACGATGGAGCAGTTTTCCTCCTTTTACAAACACATTCAAAAGTAGGAAAAAGAAAAACAAGGAGCTTGGAAAAGTTAGGATTTGACAAGGAGCATTTTGGACCTTTACGGACACTGTCCTCATTGGTCGGAGTGCAAAATCAAACACAAACTTAACGAAAACACATGCACACACAAGAGTAAACATAAAAAAAGCACAACACACAAAGACTGTAAACCAAAGAGACCAGTGAATTAAATCAAGGGAACACAACACGGACAGAGACGCGACAGGAAAAGTAGACATGATCTCATGACATGACGAAGCACATCCAGTACTGTAACGGTTAACTCATAAATAACTGGCTAAAGGAATCAAAGAGGTGCCAGGGTGAATGGTGAAGCCTCTGAAATGTTATTTCAGTAACATTTCATGTCATTTCACACTGTTCTCATGTTGCACTGACTTCTTCACAGAGCGGATAATCACACAGGTGCATGCGTGTCAAAAGTATAGGCGCTTTGGGTGTATACAAGCAGGGGTGTGTTTGTGTGTGTGTTAGAAGGGCATTAAGCATCTTCACAATCTAGTATGAGGCATAGCTAAACCCATTCAAATACTGATGGACGTCAGCATTGTTTTGACTGTTGATGCCTGATATTGTCCACTACCACTGATGCTACAGTTCTCCTCATGTCATAACCGCTACCGCTAATGGAGCTAGCAACGTTACGCATGCTACTGATAATACTACGATAACTACAACTACGCCACTACTAAAACTACTACTATGATTACAAATGCTACTTCTACAATGTCGCTACTACCACTGCTACACAGTCATCCCTGCCTCATTAAATCCGAACAGTCCTACTGTTTTCAAACCAAATTTCTAAAGTTACTCCGAAATGGAATGTTACGATTGCAGTGAGAAAACAAACCAATGTTGTTACTTTTGTGGTCTACTGATGTGACAGCAGATTTGACTTCTACCACATAATCCACATATGCGCTCGAGTTTTATTATGCCTGAGGTCATTAGGAAAGTACGTTGTTCATTATGTGAACTGCAAGCTTCGTGAATCCAATAGTTTCACTACTTTTGGCTGGAATGTTCTTAGCAGAGGTGCTACAGGAAATGTCGATTTTCCTTAGGGTTAGGGCATGGAGAGCAGTAAAGAGAGATGATGATGCAGGTCAATGGAGCATTTTTGAAGGAAGCACAGAGACATGGCTATCAACTGAGATAAAGACAGGCAAATGAAAACAGCCATGCATCTATACCGGAAAAACCAAGCGGAACGCCAGCAAAGAATCAGTGGAAGAATAAGTGAAGATACCCAGTAAGAGAAAAACAAACGACACAAACATAAAAATAATATTGCACATGGACATTGTACATTTTTCATATCCTAGTAATACACATTAATATCATATGCGTGACCATGCAAAGGATGATACCTCTATTTCTCTGAGAAGTTCACAGGCTTCTATATACAAGGTGGTCTGTACAAAGGGAAAGACATGGTTATCTGGTGATGCCTTCGCCAACTTGATTATGAGTCTTGCTGCATTGCAGGGAAATCCGGGATTTTAAAAGCTGAGCAACAAGACGATCCAGTAGAATCACGACAAATCAAATGGAAAAACTGGACAGAGTGAAATGTGAAAGCTTCAAGAGGGTACTTATCGTGAACCCACTGCCTATGTCCCACGTGCACCGACAGACTCATTACAACTAGCATACCTACAGTACTGGCATCACGCACGCAAACATATCAGATTCATTCAGGTACATCCCAACAGTCACTCCCTTACAAGCACATCTGTCCACATAGAAACCCATGACAATCATTGAGAATATATGGAGCTAAGCTACAATAACACTGTGGGCATATCTACAATATGTAACTGGTTGGCAGTTACACACGAAAGGCATTTGATGTACTGTACATGGACTCTGACTGCATTGTCGTTTTATCTTGAGGAATCAATAGATATCAATAGTTACAGGCTTCTCTTTTTGTTGATACTCTGAACCAACAGGTTTTTTCGCTTTTGCATACAATCATTGGTTCTATGGATTTTTATTTCTCCATTCAAACACGGCAGAGGAGGAGGACATTCTAGTACATCGAAGGACTTACAGGGCAGCTTAAGAAATGACAGACTCATATTATAATATCATCATTTCAGTGTCATATACACACTGAGGAACTATGATGGTTGACAAAACAGTTCAAAGTCTGACCTATCGTACAGAGAACATGTCGAACAAGACCCTTTCTCAAAGCACACATAGCCCCTGACCTCTAAATCCATATATACACATAAAGTCGACGTTGTCTCTCAAACATTCCTTGTTCATTTCATAGTCCATTGTAAAGGGCCTTGTGACATAACGTAGGACAGGAGTGCTAGGTACTTTCACCAATAATACCAACCTAGACCCAGCTATAAGCAGTCCCAAGTGGACAACTCTCCATCAAAGAGGTTGATCACACCAGGAGTGGTCTGAACCTGTCACTAGGATCTCCACCGTGAAGCGGACGCGCTTCCTATCTGACAGACTCTTGAATGACATTAGTTCGCAACATAGAAAACATGCACTGATGGTCAGACAGACAGATATACTGTTACAGCGCTGTAGAAGGTCTTGTTCAGGTTTTGAACAATATAACATTTCGTAGTTATATGAGGCCCTAAGGGCTAGAGTTTAATACGAGTGTAATAATTTATTCGGTGTGTAAATTGTACTGCAGGGGTTGGCAACTGGCTGCCCATGGGTCAAAACTGGTCTGCAAGGGATTTGGTTTTGTAAAAAAAAAAAAAAAAGAACATTAAATAACGGTAAATACAGGAATTCAAATAAAGTACTTGTATATAGTAGATCCCCCATCATTCTCTTTAATAAAAAAGAGAACCTATGTGATCATGCCTGAATGCAATTAAGGTATAAAATGACTATTTTTAAACCTTGTTTGAGGGTTTTTGTTATGGCCAATTGTCAGGGCACACATCATTTTTTATAATTCTTATAATTACGTTGCACCTTGACAGAAATTGTCCGAAGGCTTAATCGGACTGCCTACCCCCATTTGCTCTTCCATTGTATATGTCTTTCTGAATGGGTGTGTGTGAGTGAATGGGTGTGTGTGAGTGAATGAGTGTGTGTGAGTGAATGGGTGTGTGTAAGTGAATGAGTGTGTGTGAGTGAATAAGTGTGTGTCAGAGAATGGGTGTGTGTAAGTGATTGAGTGAGTATGCCATTTTGCTGCATGGATGTTGGGTCGTGCATAAAAGCACAAAGATGCAGTGGTCAGCACCTGTGTGTGTGTGCTTTTGTGTGTGTAGGCAGGCCTTAGGACAGAGTCTCCTCTCCTCCAAAGTAGGAAAAACCCTTGAACTCGTCTTGGTTGATCTGTTTAATAATGGCGTCTTCTACTGGGGTGAGAACAGGCTCCTCACGAGTGAAGTCCTGGTCAAAGTTGTTCACGTCCCTTTTGGTTTTCTGCACAGGAGCAGAGCAGGGAGGAAGAGGGAAACAACATGTTTGAGGGTTAGAGCTCAGAACAAAATACAGTACCACTGGATAAGAGCTCAGAACAAAATACAGTACCACTGGATAAGAGCTCAGAAAACATCTAAGAAAATGTCATGGATTAAAGCTTGGAAAACATTGAGTAACAATGAATTAAAACATTGAAAAATACTGGATAGGAGCCCTGAAAACATTGAACAATACTGCATTAGAACTCTTGAAAACACAGAATAACACTGTATTAGAGCTCTGAAAACACAGAATAACACTGGATTGGAGCTCTAGATTAAGTAATTATTAGGAATCACATATCCCATGTCCCATATTCTATCATGAACGCTGTGTGGTTCTTGAAAACTTTGTGTGCCTGTAAAAAGACCCTTCTCCCTTATTCTTTGTCAGGTATGGATATAGGATACACTCCTACACCATAGGGGCATGTTGCATTAATTTGGTTCCTAAAATTACAACCAAGAGTTTTTCTTCCTAGATCTACCCAATCCTAATCTTAATATGAAATTATAAAAAATATATAATATGAAATATACATTTGAAATACTTTGGTAGGAATTCAGTAGGCGGTACAGTTACCAGTGGTGTAGGGTCGTGGTCATTTTACCCTAGAATGACCACGCTACCAGAAGTGTAGTCCTACTTACAATACGAGGCTTGAAGGGCGGCTTGACCTTCTTCTGCTCCAGCAAAACCCAGTCGATTTCCTTGAAGAAGGGATGAACCTTGATGGCCTCCTCCAAGCCCTGGTTACTCACGCAGCCCAGACGCTTGCTAGGACTCTTCGTCATGAACTGGAGAAATGAAAAGCAGACAAATGAATAAAGGAGCTAGAAAAATAAACCCACTTTACTGACTGGACCTCATTACACTGGTCCCCGTGGGAACATGGCCGACGAGGAAGAAGCATTGAGGAAGAGAGAGAGCCTGAAAAGTGAACAGGTTGTGGAAGTAGATGCTGATCTTCTAGAGCAGGGGTGTCAAACCGAGTCCACGGATGGCAGAGTGTCTGCAGATTTTTGCTCTCACCTTGTACTTGATTGATTAATTAAGTAACTAATTGGTTAATTTCTGCCCTCACTTGGTTGTTTGAGTCTGAACCAATTATCTAGAAAAACCTGCAGACACTCTGCCCTTTGTGGAACCGGTTCTAGACGCTCATGTTGTCAGAAATGGGTAAATTGACCAAAGTGCCAGGGAGACGGATCACAGACTGACACGGGCCAGTCCAAGACAAACATGCCTGCTTTCCCACAAAGCTTTGCACACAGGCAGGGGAAGGCCAAAATAAACGCAGGACATGTGATGGAAAAAGGCTCAGACAACAACTTGGGCCACACACACATCAACCCATAAATATTTATTTTTCTGTCCTTGTGGGGCCCACAAAATGATTCCCTATTTTCTCTATAAACTAATCTTAACCCTAACTCTAACCTGAACCGAATATTAGCATTTAAGCCTAAACCCAACCCTAACTTAATTTTTAAGAAAAAAAAAACCCATTGAAATAATGAGTGTGGGGACCGGCTACAAAACCCTTGTGGGGACTGAACTGGCAGCTCTCATAAAACAAAAAAGCCATTACATTTCTTTACAATTAGAAATAAAGTGTTAAGAACTGGGGATCCAAATCTATGTGGCAACGTATGTAAATTGAAGCCAGGATCACAGACACACACGCACAGAAATGTCAATACCCACAAAAGACACCCCAGGGACTATGACACAACCTCCTGACATTCCCAAAGTGTTTAGTACAAACCAGCTAACCGACACAAAACATTATTCATCCCCCCCAACACACACACACACACACACACACACACACAGAGCTGGCGGATGTCTTGGAAGACAAGGCACATCTTAATGCTGGTGCAGCCCACCCCGCCTCCCAGAGGATTACACAAGCTCCAAAACCACTAGAGAACACAAACATGCTGTTCTGTTCCCACATAAAGTGCAACGTCTCCCAGGCCTCGCTCCCTACCAGCCTGCACAGCCACAGCACGGCCGCAGATGCTCACCGAACTCGAGCCGAACCTACCCTAACATGTCCCCCTCAGCCTGGCTTCCCCTGTAAGCTAGTTACCAAACACACACCACTCCACTAGCTCCACCGAGACAGAGAGACAGAAAGAAACAAAGACAAACAGAGAGACAGAGGGAGAGACAGAGAGAGCCAGAGAGAGAGAGAATACTTGACAACCGTAACAGACCCAAAATTAAGATAACCTTGACTATGTACAGACTCGGGAGCATGACCTTGCTATGGAAAAAGGATGCCATAGGCAGACCTGGCTCCCGGGAGAAGACAGACTGTGTACACTTCCCACAAAATTAGGTGGAATCTGAGCTGCACTTCCTATCCAATGGCAAATGGTATGAACACTTTAAAGACAAATAATTCCCAAAGAGCTCACGGAATTGGAGATGAAACCAAATGCTGACAAAGTCTCATATGTGTTAGGCAAACAGGAACAATGTGCAATCACACAGCAGATAGAGAGACAGAGAAGAGAGGGAGATAGAGAGACAGAGAAGAGAGGGAGATAGAGAGACAGAGAAGAGAGGGAGATAGAGAGACAAAGAAGAGAGGGAGATAGAGAGACAGAGAAGAGAAGGAGATGGAGAGACAGAGAAGAGAGGGAGATATAGAGACAGAAATAGAGAGACAGAGACAAACAGAGAGATGAAACAGACACAGAGAGACCGATAGACATTAAAGGATACGCTGCTAAAAGCAATGTCTCATCAAGTAAATCTTTCTTGTTTTCAGGTAAAAATCAAACCATCTTTAGAACAAGGTATTTGTTCTTAACAAGCTCAAGTTATTTTTAGAGAATACCGCTTGAATACTAAGAAATGTGTCTTGTTCCATTTGCAGACTATTTCACTTATTTCATGCAAATATCTCTGCAAATATTGTGACTTTTCCGTTTATTTTTTTTTTTTAATTTGCAGCGTAGGTGGAGCAGTTGACTAAATAAGGTAAGGCGGCGTACAAAGTGTGGGCTGAAAGAGAACGAACAATACAGAGAAATTAGCAGAAGAGTGAGGCAGAAAAAACGAGGAGGTGACAAAACCATGAGTGAGTGTGAAGAGGGCCGGTCAGAGACCCCGGCCGAACAGGACACTTCGGTCACTGTCACTCACTGCTTTGAGGATGGACACGGCCTCCTTGCTCAGCCACACGGGGTAGAGGACATCATCGTGGAGAATGGACTCAAACAGATCGTCCTCATTGTCAGCCTCGAAGGGGGGCTGGCCCGCCATCATCTCATACATGAGCACCCCCAGGGCCCACCAGTCCACCGAGGGGCCATATTCTAGTTCCTGCAGGATCTACAAACACAAAGGGGGGACAGGAAACACAGTGACACCGGCTCCACTAAAGCAGGACCAGTAGGTGGGAACAGAACGCTCATTACCAGCTGGGGCCAATTCCATTTCAATTCTAGCTGATTCAAGGGGGAAAATCAGATGCAAATTTTTCCTTGATTTGAAGTGCTCAGCTGAATTGGATTTAGTGTGTATTTGCTGAATTGAACGGCGGAGCTGAACCCAACTCTGTAACAACTCTCCCTGGTACGTGAGGGGCCAGACTTTTACCTCAGGAGCGATGTAGTCCGGGGTTCCACAGAAAGTCGTGGTGGTTACACCGTTGAGGATCCCCTCCTTGCACATGCCGAAGTCAGCCAGTTTACAGTGGCCCTGCGCATCCAACAGGATGTTATCCAGTTTAAGATCTCTGGAGAGTAGGTAGAGAGAGAAAACATGGGTCAGAGGGCAAAAGAAATGGAGATCAGAGGTCAGAGATAGAAAAATGCTCATCCGTCAGAGAGAGATAAAGAGAGAGAGAGACTACTTAAGTCTCCTCAAAACATATTGAAGGAGAACGTCAGATGGACTTTGAGAAGAATCAAGAGGAGTACAGAACTGAAATCTTCCCATAGCGATCCACATGAAGGACTGCCAAGGTTGACATGACACTAGAGCAGTGGTATTCAAAGTTGCGGTAGTACATTTATTGTGGCATCTGTAGAACTCGATCTTGAAAAAAATGTAATACTATTAGAGACAACAGGATGTTCAGACAGATATAATAATTGATGTTCACCTAAATAGGCATACAGAAAATAAACGATTTATCACACCAGAAAGAATAACTAGGTATGCTATACTTGCTTAAGAAATGTCTGTAACTCATCTGTCTGGTAGGAATAATTATCAACTACTGAGCATATATACTGACTTTCCTGACTGAAATTAAAGTACATAGTACAGTTAATTTTCTGTTCAACAAAAGTAAATATGGGACAAAATAATTGGGGAGGTTTAATAATTATAATAATAATTTAACAATGAAACTACAACAGACCGAATAAAAGAATTCAAGATTTTCTTTTGTACAATGAATATACTTGAAATTAAACTGCGGCTGTTGCAATGGAGGAGCACTTTATTCAAATACCCCAAAAGCATCCAATGCTATGAGCCAGATCAATCAAATCAATTATTTGCACTAATAGGACAGGAAGTCACGCCAACCATCCACATGTCAGAATCTAGGGTGTTCTGCGACCCGGTAGTCACTTATCTGGGATGTCAAACAATTGGCTTAAGCAAAAGACAGTCTATTGAAAAACAACTAGGTTCTTAGTCAGCAAGTAGATACTACGCAAAAGGACTTTCCCAGTATCTACACTACGCTAAGCAGCTATCAGCACTTCTGAAGCTACTGTTGGCAAACTCCCACACAGAGACAGCACACACACACGTCCACGGAGAGAGATAGGGGTGTTGGGGGTGCGAAATAGAAGAACTGTTCCACAGATACAGAACGGTGTGCGTCTCCTCCTCGCCTGAAACGCAGGGAGCAAGTGAGGGATGGAGGGTGCTGTCGGACATGGGGGGAGGGGGGGGGGGGTACAGGAGGGGAGATAAGAGGCCTCTGATGAAAGATGCCGGGGGGGGAGCCATGAAACCAGTCTGGTCAGGGTTTGATGGT
The DNA here is from genome assembly GCA_016801125.1 of Novumbra hubbsi. Taxonomy (NCBI): domain Eukaryota; kingdom Metazoa; phylum Chordata; class Actinopteri; order Esociformes; family Umbridae; genus Novumbra; species Novumbra hubbsi. Next base: position 18,204 of record JACXGK010001925.1, read on the forward strand.
TGATTGCTGAAAATATGTCAACATCTTTTCACAGATGCTATTCAGCCCAAGGTGTTTTTGCAAAACAGCCTCACCAACAAGGGCGTGTGTGTGTGTATGTGTGCGAGTGTGTTTGTGTTTGTGCAAGTGTGTGTGAAGAGGTCAGTGGGTGTTTGCATGGCTGTGGGTGTGGCCATTATACAACAGCTCTTTTTGCAGGCCTAAAAAAAGCTTATCAGCAATCTGCATGGTTCTCTTTCAAATTGACTTGCGGTTGGTTTGGTTCATTTATCTTGTAAAACATTTTCATTTCACTGCCAAGGTTCTATGTATATGAATATGGCATTTTAGCTATGGTTTGAAATTCTGTCTTATGTAATAACATCTTGTGTCTATAGTCTTTCTGCGCAATAATACAAAGAGTGTTTAGCACTGGCACAGAACGCACACATGCATGCGCTCTTATTATTCACTCATGTTTTTTGCTAACATTTTGCACATTCAAATAGCGCTTTAGCTAAAACATAGCGTTCAAGCGCGCAAAAGGTTAAAAGGTAAACAATAACTTTATTGAGTTTACTCTGTGATGGTTAAAATGTTTTACAGACAGAGACCCATTTTGGCTCAAAGAACAGAGGGATGGTCTTGAACACGCACTGCTGCATAAAATATGTGCGTCTCAGATCGATGGACCAACCGACGCCCCGAGCCCTCAATATTGAGGGGCAGAAGTATGGGACATTTCCTAAAGGCCACCGTCACCTTTAGTTTCACCGATAACTAGCAACATTCTGCTCCATTATTCCGATAAGACGTTTGTTGCCTTTACTTGTATAACGAAAAACATCAGAAATGTTATCAATACTTATGTTGCTCCGCATTTGTTAAGAATTCAATAATGCAACGACCAGTGTTTAGTTCTCAGTCGACGATTCTTTGGAATTCTTCGCTTGCACTACGTCGGACAGAGCTGTCAGTCTAATTCGCCTGTAGAGAATGGTGCTTTGGACGAAATATGTTCAAGTGCAGACACGCAATTACTCTGACATCTACCTTAAACCCAGTGTAATTGGAGTTGCCAAAATACTGATGCGGTTGGCCACTTAAAAGTAAACAACAGACGCTTGCTTGACTAAACTGTATTTCTACATTCCAACATTATTGCCGATTATATGATATCCAACTACTATTCTTAGTGCTGCCATTATGATATCTACTCCACGCTGGCTCGGCCTCATCTAGGTAGAACTGCAATACTGTCTTGCTTACTACCTAGTTGAAGATATAGGCTTCAACAAGTTTCATTTTATTCATACAAGCTGATATTTAAACGACAAAAATCTCATTATAGCAGGTGTTACATAAATTATTGTATTGCTCTGTTGTCTGTTAATGTGGGCACGCACACGCCCACAAATGCTCTCTGGCACACGCACACATACATACACACACACACATACATACACACCCACACACACACATTCATACACACTGCAATCAGGCTCAATTGAGAGCATTTCCTGTGTTTCATGTTAACCATGTGGAGTGATTTTTCCATTACGTACTCAACGCTCTGTACTACAATGGGTACTCTTCTTCCCCCTCCTCAAATGAGTTCCCCCGGTCCGTCCAAAAGACACAAACATACGTTCGTACTGAACGCACGCGTACTGTACACACGTATGCACAAGAACATGTAAGCCCAAATGGGTTCATAATATGTGTTTGCCTGGAAATGCATTTACTTAAATGCATGTCCGGTATGTGTAGACAACACATGCACGGAACACAAACACATCTATGAGCTCGGTCAGTTGCGTACCCATTAGTAAGAACATTTCCTGGAAGCTTCAAAAAGATGCATGAGAAACATTTTAACCACAACTGACACGCCCTATTTATGTGTGGACTATGCTTCAAATCCTCAGCAGAACAAACTGCCCATCATATCTATTCCCAGAATGTGAACATGGGAATAATTTTTTCGTTCCACACTTAAGCACATAGCTAAAACGTGGTCATATTAACTTAGTAAAGCCAATTACTGATAAAAGCATGAACTAAGGAACACGGTCAAATGAGAAGTACATTTTCTATCTGTGTTTCCATGTCCTAAAGCTCTAATCTGTCCTAAAATCTCTAAAACCTTCATGGCACATCATGGGGAACGCATTATGGACTAGGGAGGAAATTACATAATTATTTGATTTTGAGGTACAATATTTCTTATACTATATGTCTATACTACCTGAGGTCTTACACGTAGATTGTCAATGGGCGTTTCATAGAGATTGTGCTACACTACATAGCTCCCTTCTGATAACTATTGCAGTTGGTAAAAAAAAAAGAATATCTCTTACGGACATCCAACACCCGCATGTTGCAGCACGTCTACATATAACTGTATGACTGTATATATGCGGCGAACGACTCTATATGGTTTATGAGTGTGTATGGTTGCTGACTATACGTTGTATGATTGTATATGTTCTACATTTGTATAAGGTGTATGACTTTACAAGTCACTTGATTGTAAACGGTGGATAGATGTATATTGGCAATTGGCAATAACTGTACGTGGTAGTGCATACGGTTTGTGAGTTTATATAGATTAGAACTGTAAATATGTGCCGCTAATATGTGCTAATATGAATGTGCTAATGCTAATATGATTGAGTGCTCTCTGAAATCAATGAATACCTTTTCTCCTACGAAATTGTTAGCATGAACACAAACCCTCATCCTGATTTCTCTATTGTGAATGCTGCATATAGCGGTGAAGTCTTTGGTGCGGGTGTGGGGAGAGAACAGACAAAATGGCTGTCGATAGAATGCCCCCTTTCCACTACAATGGCATACGGGTCTCAATGACTCGACCTCGAGCCAGTCCTGACTCGTCCTACATCACTAACAGATAAAACTGCTACTGTCTCCAAAACTGTTTTCTTTTCGCTTTCAGGCATGAAGGGGGGGGGGGGTTGGAGAGCAGTCATGTACCAACTTCACGGAGTGTACTTCCGGACTTACCAAAGGGCTTTTTTCCTAGTCTGGGCGGGCGTGATCTAGAGGTCAGGAAGGTAAACCTGAGTCAACTTGGATGAACTATGCAGCGTTGCACTAACAACCTGTAGACCTCCCAATCAAAGGAGCACACGTGACGGCTTCCAGATCTGACTCTCACTGTGTTCATTTATTTCACAAGCACTGCCGTAATGAAATGTCCTTAACGGGATTCGACAGTCTCCAGTGGATAACGGTAAGGCATTTCGACATCAGGTACCCTCCACACCTACTCCCTCCAAGTCCGCGACGAAGGCCACACACGCCGAGATCGACCGGTCAGACCGAAAGTGGCGTTTCATATCGAGTTTGCCCCCCCCAGCGCCATTGCTGGTGTTTGGGTTGCGCGGTACCTCACACAAGCCCAGCAGTTTTAGCGCTTTTCACCTGGCATTATAAGCTAAAACCTGATTATCGTCAGACACTTTAAAAAGGAAGTCATTCGGACAAAACGTGTAATCAAAAAGGCACCACGAAGGCTGGCCGTGGCTACACTCGCCGCTGCTAATATCACGTAGCCTGAACCCTTTGATTGGGAACAGGGACAATGAGTCCAGACTGAAGTCTGACCCGTTTTCCTGTCCCGGACGCAGGCTCACTCCTCGGGACCGGTCTGACACACGGAGGGAGGGCAGAGTGGGAGAGAGGAAGACGAAGCACAGCGCAGTCGAGGCGCATTTCCATCTCGTTCGGTTACAAAGTGACGCCATTGTTGTCTAGCTTGGTAAGCCGTCTGTGAACGAGGTATGACAGCAACCCAGAACGTTTCAGGATTTTCCGGCCCAAATCCCATTCAAACGGAACCATCGCGATTTCCATTGGACACAATGCGCCATTCTCGCTGAACACTTCAAGCTGCTTTCTACCTAGCGGACTAATGTGGGACGCAATAACGCATTTTCATTCTAACCAAATGGTCAAACGTTTGGATGTTTATCCTACCTCGATGAGCCGGTAGTAAATCACATCTCCATTGCACACTCATAGCCTCCTTTGTCAGTTGATCTGATGTCTTTCAGGCGACTAAAGCCTAATGGGCCCTATATCTGAAATCTGCATGCTACAGAATAAACAGACAGCCGGTGTCTCTAAGTGCTTCTGGTTTAAATTAAATGACAGAATTAAAATATAAAAAACGGAAACTTGAGTGTGACAATGAGAGTCTTTCTGTGTGTATCACTCACTTTACCACAACATGTTTCATAGCTACTTAACAAAGCTCTTGAGAGAGAGTAATGTCTTTTTAGGATTACCTTTTTAACCTAGCAAACATTCCATATGAGTGTCAGATCTACCCAGGAACTGTTTGCTTTCATTTCCTCAGAATGCGTTGGAGCCAAGCTGTTCCCTTCAGCTCTCAGATTGACTGAGTCCAGGAAGAGAGGCGTGGACCGAGCATCAATACAAAATTAAGCTCCAAATGGGACTTTTCCTGTTAGGTCAGGGTTGCTGGGGTGAAGGCAGATGGGATAGGTTTCAAAACGGCCAACTGCCAAGCGTCACCGGCAGAGTGGTCCTCAGGCCAAGGGGAGCAACAAGAAGGCATTGAGGGTGGCGGTGACACTCCCAGAAAGCCTGTGTTTTCAGGATCTGTGCATACCCAAAATGCTAAAGGCTAATTGCTCAATACCAGAAGGGAAGACGAAGAAATAGCCACGGCCCACAGGGACGACATAGTTGCTTAGCCTCAAGGGAACGAGGGTGTGTGTGTGGTAAATGAGAGTGAGATGAGAGGATAAATGGAAGGCCAAAAACAGGATAAAGCCCTGGCAGTAAACATTCTGGCATAAACACATCCTCCGTGGCCCTGTTACCGAGCAGAATATTGAACACCACACACACCCGTTAGAACTTTCCCCCAGGCCAGTCGGTATCGGACTCCTTAAGAACTGGGGCCATGGCACGGTTACTTGTAAAAGTATTCGTCCCCCTTGTGCTTTTCATATTCTGTTGCATTACAACCTGTAATTGGAATATAATTCGTTGAATTATAAAAACAAAACTGAAAAGTAGCACATGCATATGCATTCACCCCCCTCTGCTAAAGAGCAGCAATGCTCCTCGGCAGAGATTGAAGTATCTGTCCACAGGACCACTTCAAGCCGCCGGATAGCGTGGCCAGAAAAAGCCAGGGCTTAAAGTGAAGGACAAAGCAAACACATTTAGTGTTGGTCAAAAGGCATGTGAGAGACTCTCCAAACATATGGAAGAAGGTACTTAGGTCAGATGAGAATAAAATGTAGCTTTTTGGCCATCAAGAAAAATGCAATGTCTGGCGCAAACTCAACGCCTCTTATCACCTTAAGAACAGCATCCCTACGGTGAACCGTTTTGGATTGTCTTAAAGAATGGCTTGATGTGCCAGGCTTATCGAGACTTACCAGCTGTAACTGCCGCAAAAGGAGGCTCTACCAAGTATTGACTTTGGGGAGGTAAATAGTTGTTCTGGCTCAAATTCAGTTTTTTATCTTATTTCATGTTTATTTCACAATAATTGTTTTTATTGCATCTTCAAATTGGTAGCATGTTGTGTAAATCAAATACAACCCCCCCCAAAAAGCCATTTTAATTCCAGGTTGTAAGGCAACAAAATAGGAAAAATGCCAGGGTGTGAATACTTTACAAGGCACAGTATGAATTAAGCATCCTTATTCAGTATTAGTTAGAACTTTCAGATAACTATTAACATGGAAACTAAGTCTTAGTCTGGGAAACCAGACGGATTTGGGCCCTGACCAATACAATTTTTCAGGACAAAAACATCTGATTTTGCTGCAGAAATTATGAGATTTGGAATAGAAATATAATTTTTTTGTAAAATGTTTCATGCAAATGTGCTGAGAAAGTAAAAAAGTTATAATGACTGAACTAGAAACAGTTGAGAATATGCAGAGATTGGTTTAAATTGTGCTGCGATAATAGCTCAGTTTTATGCAATAAAAGTGCAGTTTTATGAATACACAATGCAGTGATTGGTAAAGTAGGCAAGCATTCACATTGTAAGCAGTGAATGGGTGATTAAGCAAAATGATAGAATCTTGATGGCCAGTCCAAATTCTCCTCACTCCCAGGTTTGCGTGCCACAATAATCAAGGACAGTACATTCTACACTTTTCTATGATGAAAAACATTTGGTGTTTTTGTTTTTACATGAAGGCTATTTTAGGAGAGAAGTTACATTTTGATTCAATCCACTGTCTTGTTACAATGATGTTGTGATTTTCAGAGGCAATGCACTCTGACTGTTTGTCTGTTTGGCTATTGGTTGACAATGAAGCTTTGACTGCAGTGGCAAAAAACTACTGGTTTTGTACGAAAGGTTCACTGACAGATTAGAGAGTGAGGTAATACTGGTCCAGCCCAGCAACAGATTACTGTAAAAGTGAAGACAATGAGCTCATGTTGAGTTCAACTGGGTCAAATACAATGTTATATGAAAGAATTAGGATCAGAATTGGAGTTTGAAATTAAATTGTGTGTAACATTAACTGTAGGTAATCATTGTTAGCCTGGCTCAAGATCACACAGTCATAAAAAATCAAAAAAGAAGTCCAGGATCTGAAGAACTAAAAATGTCTATAACCAGGCTAACGATTCCGGTAACAGTCTGCAAATCTCCAGATCTATCCTGAATAGCAGAAAATCTTGATATCAAAGATACCAGAATAAGACTTTAGAGTCAGGCTATCTGTATGGTACAGACACACAATGCGATTAGGTTCAACTGATAATGGACGGGAGGTGTTTTACCTGTAGATGACTCCGTGTTGGTGAAGGAACATGAGGGCCGAGGTGACCTCTGCCGCGTAGAAGCGAGAGCGTGCCTCGTCAAACTTCCTGGACCGTTGGATCTGAAACATCAGGTCACCTCCGTTCACATACTCCATCACGAAAAACAGTCGGTCCTGGGAGGAGATAGAAACAAGGCTGACGTAAGGAAACAGAAGCTTTGTGACATTTTCCACACGTTGGAATTCATGAAACGTGCGTGCGATCAAATTTGACCATAAAATGATTGTGCGCTCATTACACCGCTGGTGTTCATCGATGTTGTCTTGGTCGTATTCTTCCCTGGATGGGGGACCGTGCTGTGTAGCATTAGCGTTGTTCATCACCATTTGTGCCTGCATTCAAACAACCCTAGGCTACCGCCAGACCGGGGCCACTGAGCATAATACCGAACAGAACAGATGGAATTGGGTTTGTGTTCACGCCGCGTTTCTACGTTTTGGTTCCGCGAGAAGCCGATGGGCGTGTTCTGCGCGGGGGCGAGTCACCTCCACTGTCTGCCAATGAATGGCATCCGGCTCCCATTGAAAAAACAATGTGGTTATGGATCAAATCAATGGCTCTGTGTGGCCCAGGCCCCAGGTAACCCTGAATGGATCCGGCGCAAAAGCAATCGTGGCAAAATTGGTCAGCAATCGTGACGCACTCCTACACACCAGCCGGGTCCTCCACCCTCCCCTCCACCCTTACCCGTCACACAGACCCTATTCTCAAGGCGCGGAGAACATGGCTCTCTGGGAACAACAGTCCCCTTCCTGAATTCCAGCTCCCCCATATAGGAAATCAGGAGGGTAGGGGGTGTGGATATAAAAAGCCTTCTATATAAGAAGGAGAGGCCCCCTCCAAACCATTGTTTAACTCACCAGGGGTCACAAAGTTACAGAAGCATTGACTAATGATACCATCATTCCCACTATGATCAGTCTGTGCAGTTGCCTGGCCCTGGTGCTTCACATGAAGTGACTACACAGGACTGCTTCCAAGGGCCCCTGGGTTGTGTCTCCACAGCTGGGACTTTTATATGTGTCCTCCATTGCTGAGAATGGTTAGGGAGGGAGTTTTCCATGTCTTGACCCCCCCCCCCATATAGTACAGCTGGCTAATGTGCAAATATGCTACTTGTGAATCTACTGAAAAAGAGAATTCTTAATCTGTTTGTTTATTATAGGTCACTGTGGGGAACGTGAACTTTATTCCCCAGATCCTCTAACTAATGTTAAAAGATTAAAACGTTTCTGTTTGAGAGTTTGGTTTTCTCAGGACAGTGAGCAATTTTGTATTTAATTAGTTCACGGTGCGTTCAGTATTTTATCAACTCTTTTAAGTCATTGGAACTTTTTTAGGCTGAAGGAGTCTGTCTTACATGTCCACATGTCAGGAGTCCACCAGTGTTTTTTGTCCTTAAACAGGATGTCGAAATAGTTTGTTTAAATGTGCCCAGAGTCACAGCAAGTTCCACCCAATCAAATGTGTAATTTGTTTTCTGCTTCTAATTAGAAATGTACAGACAAGGACCTCTCAGCGCCGACACTGAGAAAAACCTTGATGGAGCGATAACCGCAAAGACCCAACAATATGGGCCTGTGTGTCTATATCAGACGTGCCTGCCTCGATCACTGTACCATACAGAGCAAGAGGGAACCAGTCTGAACATGCTCTTTATGTAACCTGCTACACACACACAAAACACATGTTCCGTAACATTTTCGAAGAAAAGGTACATTGAAAGGCTGGAATGGTCATGAACCGTTTCATTCCATGTTTTCACAAGCAGTCTCTCGTGCGTTTAACACAAAAGCCTGTCAGTGGGAGTTAAGCACAACAAAAAAATGTAAAAGTCAGAAGGAACTCTTAGAGGGAATTGGTGCTCTGTTCTCCACTACGGTTTAGATCATTACTACAGAAATTACCACATGCTTCACGTGGCTATGTTGCATTTTAAAACCAGGCAGCTTTGTGAAGCTGATAGCAGCAGGAAATCATTATAATTTTGCTACATAACATTGTGTCTGACCCTGGAGGCAGCTCAACTGTGTTTATCCTTAAGCCCAGAACAACAGGCTGACCCCACTCAGTGAAGCACACACTCACTGGCCAGTGGTACACACACACACACTAAAACAAAAAACACACAATAAACAACAAGCATGTAAGGTCTAATTCACTCAAACACACACATTCACACACACACAGACCAGACCCAAGCTGGTGTGATTAATGTCTGGAGACCCGGACATACAGCAGCTCACACACAGACAGACACACACATTCATAGAGAGGACAGTACTCTAAGGGTCGTCCGTTATTACCAAGAGATTTGGACGATGTTTTGATCAGAAACAGTTGCCATATAAAATGGTTAGGGAATGGGTTACGACAGGGGTTAAAGGAAAGGTTTGGGTTAGGAAAGGTTTAAGGCTATTGACTATGGTAAAGATGTGGGAAAGGGTTTAGGGTTGGGACACACAAACCATGGTCAAATATCCTCTATAAGCAAGTTACCTTTAATGCGAGCTCTTTCCTCTCTCATGAGTCAACCGTTGGCCCAGGGATCTGACAGGCATACATTGTAGGTTACTGATGTAATGATTGTGCTATTCAAAACTTTTTTGCAGTGACCCCATTTGTTTCTCCAGAATATCTGTCGAAACGGTGTGATGGGTCAGGGAGCTGTATGATTTCAGCCTCTCACAAGAAATGTTATGCTAATTTCAACATTTGTAAAATGTTTTATTAATGACCCTAGACCTAACCCTAACCTAAGTCTAATACTAACCTCAATAACCAAACATTTAAGCATAAACTTAATATAGCTCTAATGCTAAAACATAATGTCTAACCCCAATTCTAACCCTAACCTCAATTCTAACATCTAACCAAATTGTCACTTTTGTCACTAAACCTCTAAACCCTGCCCTAAACTCTTTAAAACCCTTTTTCAAAATTAGGAAAGTGAAACGTTTCCATAAGTCACAAGTTCCGTGGTCAAATTCAACCAGATATTGATAATCTTTGGTCCCTGTTATGTAGTTGTGTCACTTACACATGCAGACACATGCACACAGAAGACACACATACCCAGACACACAACATTCACCTAGAAGCCAGATGTTTGTCTACCGAGGTTGGAAAGGGACATTTCTCATGTTCTGGGGAGGGACACCCTTTCTCCTTGACTTTCTGTTCCATCTCAATTTTCCACTCAATCTTTCCTTCTCTCTCTCTCTTGCTCTGGCACCATGTCTTTCTCCTCTCTTGTCCTCCCCAAACCTCAAACCCTCCCCGTTACTTTAATCAGAGAGACCCAGGCTAAATGATGAAGTGCTGAGCTCTCAGATCCAAACAGGCTTATAGACATTCACAACAGTGAACACAAGGAAGCCCGGGCTTAGATACCGGGTCCATTCTGGACAGTGGGCTGCGACCTAAAAAGCTGCACTTGGGTTTGTTTTCGTTTTTGAGCTATATATGGCAAGGAACTCAAAAAAAGGTGTGGGCGAAGCATAGCACAGCTCTGCCAGTACCTGTATGGTGTGGTTTTGTACTGGCCTGGTGGGGCTCAGAGAGGATACATAGTATTTCTGCTGTAGATGTCGAAGGCAGTTTTAATGAGAACAGGCAGTTGGGATTGAAACAGGTGACTGAGTTTCACTCAAACCCAGGATTAGGGTTTTGTGATTGAGGGCGGGGTTGTCATACGTTTTGTCATTCCATTGGTGATACAGGATTTTCGACAATTTAGCTTTTTTTTCGGCAACTTTAGAATGATTGCATTTTGTTCTGCTTCTGATTATAGTGCATTATTTAAATATCCTCAATGTTTTGTAATAGCTGAAGTGTCATTACAGTCATATCCAAATTAATTGAAAACCCTGAAACAAAGTGCATCAAAAAGCTAATCAATATTATATTAAGTTATATATTACGTTATGGCTGAACATCATGTTATTTTTTTACAATACAATACAATTTCTCAGAGAAAGATATTTAAAATAATAAATGGTAAATGTATTAACGTATAATTAACGTACAGGGTTCATTTGTAGTCAATGGTGTATTGTATAAGAATGTTTTCAAAACCACAATAAAAGTGACATTCATTGTAATCTTTTTCTGTGCAGTATTCAGAAGGTTACAGGTAGCCAGTTCTAACTTTCATTAGTAAAGTATGGTATGGTATGGATATAACCAGTGTGTGAAATTTTGCCCCGATAACTACACTCAGAACCTACAGGAAAACCATTATCATCATCACGGAGTGACCATACCCAAACCGAAGGTTAAACCCAAAATTAAATGTCCCCTTTTCACTCACGGAGCGGTCCCGATCACAACAAATAAAGACGAAGGACCTCTGCCAAAGTGTCACTCAACAAGCCATGTTCCGCAGGTTCCCTTTCATCATTACATGAAAGTACATCCCTGTGAGAACATTCTTCTGCAGGACCACAGGCAAATGAAAGGCAGATTGGGGAGCACAGGCATGCATCTTGTGCCTTGCCAACCCCGTCTTTACAGAGAAACCGGTGGAGTAGAAACACACGTTTTATATCATCCAGCAAGGTCACTAATTAATCACCTTAAACAGTGATTAATGTGGAGGCGGATGGGGACACACTGGATTGGGAAAGACTGGCCTGGGCGTGTGCAGAGGAGTTTGTATTACTGTGTGTGTATGTGTTGGGGGGGGGGGGTGGCGTGTTTATGCACATGTCTCACTATGTATGCTTGCGTGTGTACGTACAGTGGGGCAAAAAAGTATTTAGTCAGCCACCAATTGTGCAAGTTCTCCTACTGAAAAAGATGAGAGAGGCTTGTAAATGAGAAAAACAAATCCAGAAAATCACATTGTAGGATTTTTTATGAATTTCATTGCAAATTACGGTGGAAAATAAGTATTTGGTCAATAACAAAAGTTTATCTCAATAATTTGTTGTATACACTTTGTTGGCAAGGTTGTCACACACTGTTGCTGGTATTTTGGCCCATTCCTCCATGCAGATCTTTAGAGCAGTGATGTTTTGTGGCTGTTGCAGGGCAACACGGACCTTCAACTCCCTCCAAAGATTTTCTATGAGGTTGAGATCTGGAGACTGGCTAGGCCACTCCAGGACCCTGAAATGCTTTTTACGAAGCCACTCCTTTGTTGCCCGGACGGTGTGTATGGGATCATTGTCACGCTGAAAGACCCAGCCACGTTTCATTTTCAATGCCCTAGCTGATGGAAGGAGGTTTTCACTAAAAGTCTCACAATATATGGCCCCATTCATTATGTCCTTTACATGGATCAGTTGTCCTGGTCCCTTTGCAGAAAAACAGCCCCAAAGCATGATGTTTCCACCCCCATGCTTCACAGTAGGTATGGTGTTCTTTGGATGCAACTCAGCATTCTTTGTCCTCCAAAGACGACGAGTTGAGTTTTTACCAAAAAGTTCTTTTTTGGTTTCATCTGACAATATGATATTCTCCCAATCTTCTTCTGGATCATCCAAATGCTCTCTAGCGAACTTCAGACGGGCCTGGACATGTACTGGCTTCAGCAGGGGGACACGTCCGGCACTGCAGGATTTGAGTCCCTGGCAGCGTAGTGTGTTACTGATGGTAGGCTTTGTTACTTTGGTCCCAGCTCTCTGCAGGTCATTCACTAGGTCCCCCTGTGTTGTTCTGGGATTTTTGCTTACCGTTCTTGTGATCATTTTGACCCCACGGGGTGAGATCTTGCGTGGAGCCCCAGACCGAGGAAGATTATCAGTGGTCTTGTATGTCTTCCATTTCCTAATAATTGCTCCCACAGTTGATTTCCTCACACCAAGCTGCTTACCTATTGCAGATTCAGTCTTCCCAGCCTGGTGCAGGTCTACAATGCTCTCTTGGGTCTTGGCCATAGTGGAGTTTGGAGTGTGACTGTTTGAGGTTGTGGACAGGTGTCTTTTATACTGATAATAAGTTCAAACAGGTGCCATTAATACAGGTAACGAGTGGAGGACAGAGGAGCCTCTTAAAGGAGAAGTTACAGGTCTGTCAGAGCCAGAAATCTTGCTTGTTTGTAGGTGACCAAATACTTATTTTCCACCATAATTGGCAAATAAATTCATAACAAATCCTACAATATGATTTACTGGATTTTTTTTTCTAATTTTGTCTGTCATAGTTGAAGTGTACCTGTGATGAAAATTACAGGCCTCTCTCATCTTTTTCAGTGGGAGAACCTGCACAACTAGTGGGTGACTAAATACTTTTTTGCCCCACTGTATGTGCGTGTCCCACATGTCAGACGCACAGGCGTGTTTTGACGTGGCTCCTGTTACTGCATAGCTGGACGGGAGAGCAGGACTACAATCCACCGCCGCATTTACCCAAGTAAAAACAGACAATCAACCTGGGCGAGGTCCGCCAAGAGTCAGGGTCTGGAGAGCCGGCTAGGGGCCAGCCAAGGGCCAGCGAAAAGCCCCTTCCACTCGCTGCCTTTACGGGAGAACCGGTGGGACTGAGCGAAAAACGAAAACGTAGCGTGCTAAGTTGAGACGAGCGGCCGGGTCTACGACGCAAGGCGCATGTTGCTTTTCATTAGACAAAGAAATGATCAGAATTTTTGGTTTCCAGACGGAGAATTCATCTGGGCTGTTTTGTTTGTGTCTAGATTCTCACGTAACGCTGCGTGCTCTGGGGTCATCATTCATAGGGTCTAACAGATCAACTTGCTCTGTTATTTGTTTCTGTGTTTTGGTGGAATTCATGTTTTCTTAATTAGGATGAAAGTCCTGCTTTTGCTTGTATTATTTCTCTCTCCTACATAACCCCGTTTTCTCTGCGCTCAATTTTATTAAGTCCAATTGTAAAATAAGATCTTGTTTCATTATCCAACTCACAGCCGGCACAGGACAGCTATAGAGGTTTTAACTAACACATCTTGCCACACCCCTCTGCTATTGTTATCTGTCATTCAGGAGATATGCCCCGGAACCTACCAGTCGAAGGACAGCGCATTATCTGGCTAACAACCGTGTCTGAATTTGCAGGGGCCTAACCCATCACGAGAAACGAGACAAGGAAGCAGTGTGCGACAGTCTGAGAGTAGATTGTGTTTTCTACCGATCTCAAGAGCCTGTCCATGGCTTTCCGGTTCTTCTCACCCTGAGCACTGCCTTTAAGAACGGGAAACATTTCAGGGATACAGTATCTTCAACCTTACTTCCTTTTACTTCCTTTTCCCTTCAAAACAGGATGATCACTTAAAGAAGTGGGGACCATTTTGGACTTTACAATTACTGGCAGAAGTAAAAAAAAAATAAAAAAACCACAATGTATTTCTAAGGTGATTTCATTTGATTATTCTGTGTTGTGTGGACTATGAAGGGACAAACCATTTTTTGTAAAGGTGGCCAACTCATGATTGATTAGCATTTCAGGGAGTTGTGTTGTCTTTAGAGGAAATATAAATCAAAATATGAATCAAAAGAAAGGCAAATCTCTACACAACCATGTGTTGCACCTTACCGCCAATCTGTGGCCCTGTCAGAGTTTCTCAGTGTATTTACATGTTAAGTAAATGTAATTTGAATTAAATTGTTGTCACAACAAAAACAGGCAATGAAATCCAATTCAATCATAGACATGCCCTCACTCATCCTTGGTTTGCCTGCCAACCCTTATTCAAGACTTTTCCTTTCGATCTGGACCAAAACACTCCCTATTTCCCAACCGTTCCCAAAGCATTCTTGTAGTTTTCCTCTCTCTTCTTCTGTCATCTGCTCAGCCTAACATTGCGTGTCTGATAATTCCTTCTCCAGAACCTTCTTTTGCTCTGTCTGACCCCCTCTCCATCCTCTCTTTCTCTCTCTCCCTCCATTCCTCTCTCACTCCCTCCATTCCTCTCCCTCCTCTGCCTCTCCGTCTCTCTTTCTCCCTCTCCTCCTTCTTTCTTTCTCACCTCCCCCTCCTCTCTCCTGAATCACAAGGCTGCAAGTGGCCTGAGCCGGGCCCGGGCTTGAACCTCTTATAAAACCTTATTTCCATGTCTGAGAGGTCATGATCTTGATCAGGGTACTGCTGGGATCCTGACGGTGATTAGGACCAGAGGATGGGGCACACACCATGGGTCACGTTGAGTTCATGGCTAAACACACCATGGGTCACGTTGAGTTCATGGCTAAACACACCATGGGTCACGTTGAGTTCATGGCTAAACACCCCATCAATCAACCTTGACGCAGCTGTCAATCCAAACCGCTCACATCAAAGTCGTACAGTAGCTCGTGTTTAAAAGTGATTCTTTACGTGTTTTTGATAGGGTGGTCCCTAGGACGGCAAATGCCAGCCTTCGGCCAATTACAATGACCGAAAATCGGGAAAGTAAAACTGTTGCCGGACAACTTCTCAAAGAGGAAGGAGTGACAAAGCGGGCGGGGTTGCCTTGGTCACAAATGTTTTATTAACTTTTAACTGTTTTCCACTTATATCAAGCCAAGTTGGCTAATGATTTTTGTAAATGTTTATATTGTGGTAATATAAATGGTCCAGTCGGCATGGTACATTATAAATGTAGTGACCTCACAGGTGCACAGTAACACTGACTGCAATGACAAGACAGTCATTATTTCCAAATTGGAACTTATCCTGGGTTAGTATTTTACGTTATGGCGTTTGGTCGTCTGACAGTTTCAGTGACAGAGTGCATATCCCTTACGGGTAAAAAATGCAACTAAAAACACAACTAGAAAAACCACATAAATCTCAGGAATAGAACTTCGACCAGAACAAATATCTGGATCATTCTTCAAAGCGATGAATTAGTTCTAACAAGAAGAAAATATTCCTTTACATTTGCGTGAAGACCAGGCACAACCCAAGTTCTACTCTGAAGAACAACCAGTCCAGAATGGTCCAGCATGGGTTCAAAATCCGCTCCACAGATCTTTCAACAAAACAATCTTTTAACAATGTCCCTATAAAAAAACTAAAGAAAGCCCAAAAGCATCGAACGAAAAATATATAAAATAAGAATGAGCACAACCTAATAGAGACAGTGTATCTGTCGATCTGAGCTGTGTGGTTAGATGATTTAAACTGCTTAACCCCTCAAACGTCCGGTAAATTAAAAAGGCCGCCGATCAAATAATTGCAGCCACATTTTGGAACCCCTGCTGCGTGAAGTAGTTCTAAGACATACAGCTGTGTTTTGGCCAGGGTCCAGTGGCACTGTTAAAGACAGAGCCCACAAACACAAAACCCACGGACGCTCACAAACCATGACGGGGTGTACAGACACACACACACACAGAAACCTTGCAGGAAACAGGCAAAGACAGAAACACCCTATTAGAAGCCGGCTCGCTTGAGGGGACTGTAAATGGAGCGAAGGAAAGAGAGAACGAGAGAGAGAGAGGAAGAGAGGGTGGTGTAGA
The DNA here is from genome assembly GCA_016801125.1 of Novumbra hubbsi. Taxonomy (NCBI): domain Eukaryota; kingdom Metazoa; phylum Chordata; class Actinopteri; order Esociformes; family Umbridae; genus Novumbra; species Novumbra hubbsi. Next base: position 34,436 of record JACXGK010001925.1, read on the forward strand.
GAGGGGTGGTGTACAGAGGGAGTTGTCACTCAGAGGTCAACCTGTAATGTTCCAAGTGTGGAGCCACGGTGAGATGACGGGAAAGGAAAAAGGGGAGGGAGTGCATCAAACACACCAGCGCTCACCTGCACTGATTCACTTAAGCGTCTGATAACTGGATTGTGACGCTGGGTCGGGAGAACCCTCACGTGACGGAGGAGGCGGAGGAGAAAGACAGACAGACGGCCGAGAGACAGAGAGAGGACGCGGAGTCCGGGTAAATTCGCCGTCCTCTCGTAACGCCCGTACATTGTTTAACCAAGCCCACCCGTTTGGCCCACTGAGCCCACCCGCAAGCCCCTGATTGGCCCACTGAGCCCAACCGCAATCCCCTGATTGGCCCACTGAGCCCAACCGAAGTCCCCTGATCGCCTCTCTCTGCGAAAACCCCCTATCAAGTGCCCTACATGTCCTAGTGCCCTGCACATCTAAAGTAGTGCTTTACAAAGTGCCATACTAAAAGCAGGTCCTTCGGATGCTAATCGGGTCAGTCTATCCATGTGTTGGTAGGATGTTGTTCTCCAGGTGTGGAACATGGGTCTCTTCAACCGACCAATGGGAAGCCGCTCTGGTCCTCCATTGTCGGGGTGAGGGGGGAAGCTGGAGGGCTGGGGGGAACTAACAGGGTATGGAATACACATTAGGCCTGATAAGAATCAAGACACACTTACGTAACGCCTGTAACAATCCTTGTTTTGGCCAAATACAACACCAACACTGTCCCAAGACAACGAGCTCTGTACTAGCTGAGTGTGTGTGTGTGTGTGTGTGTGTGTAAAGGGACATGTTTGTTATAGAGACACCGAAAGAGAAAGTAGGAAATGAAAAGAGTGAGAGGAAAGAGATATTGACAAACATTTGTTCATCTAATAATATTCTGCACCTTTACACTCGCTATTGGCTATTCTTCCAGAATACCAGACACGCGGATGAAAGCTATCTCCTTCCTATTCTCGTGTTCAAGATCAATACAATCTATTTAATCTGCCTCCAATACCCTAATCCCAATGGCAGGGTGAAACCTTAAACCCAGAGATAAGAATGGAGGATTCGACTATGAACGGTGGTAACATTACTGTGTTATCTCTCTCCTCTCCACCATCTTCCTCTCTCCTTGTATCCCATTCCCTGAGCACCTAACCCTTCTTGCCTTCCTCCGTCGCCCCCCCTTCCCTCCCTCTCTGCCAGAACACAATGTTCTCTGCCGTGTTAGGGGAAACGGTGGAAATACATAAATGAGGAGGGGAGCACGTCATCATTACTGCAGGAGATTTCAAACCACTCTCGAGAAAATAAACAAAATGCTTAAGGAAGGTTAACCCCCCCCCCCCCCATTCCCCCACACCAAACACCCACCCACTCGACCAGTCACCCACAACAACCACTTATGCCCCACAGTCACATTTTCAATATGCACTGTATGTTTTGGGAATGACTGTTGCATGTGCCTAATATGCACTGTATGTTTTGGGAATGACCGTCGCGTGTGCAGAATATGCACTGTATGTTTTGGGAATGACCGTCGCGTGTGCAGAATATGCACTGCATGTTTTGGGAATGACCGTCAAGTGTGCCTCAAATGCACAGTATGTTTTGGGAATGACCGTTGCTTGTGCCTTAAATGCACTGTATGCTTTGGGAATAATTGTTGCGTGTGCCTTATATGCACTATATGTTTTGGGAATGACCGTTGCGTGTGCCTAATATGCACTGTATGTTTTGGGAATGACCATCGGGTGGGCCTAACATGCACTGGATGTTTTGGGAATGTGCGTGTGCACAGACGTGTGGGAGAGCTGGCATTGTGCTTTATCAAGCTGTCAATCAAAGTAGGACACACAACCCCGAACTCCTGTGTTCTCCTCCCTTCAATCAGTAACAGATATACACTGCACCCTCCTCATCCACCTTTTCCATGCACAACCCATAATATGGGAGGCTTATACAACAACAGACCTCAAGGGGTTACCTAACTTCCAGGCACTGTATCCAGACCCATTGTGTGCATGTGTGTGTGTGTGTGTCTGTCTGTGTGTAAAGCTATTAAAGGGAAACCGATTAAATAAAGAGCACAAAAAAAGAAAACCTATAATTAGAGTAAGGCGTAAGCTTTGCGTTTAGCGTTAAGTTTAGATTTAGGATTATATGTTGACAATAAATGTTGACATCCCAATTTATTTCGCCAAGTTTTATGTGTGTGCTTGTCAAGTTGGGTCGATTCCCAAAAGTGCGACTGAACAAACCATGTCTGTCATCGTACACTGACACCGTGTCTGTCGTCGTACACTGACAGTTCACCCGCAGAAAAGATGAGACAGGCAATATATGATACAGCATGTTCAGAGTGGTGTGACATCTGTAACACATCCTACTTAGGTTCATTAGCGCTATCATCCATACACATTAGGACCAGTGCACACAAATAACTCATCCGTTAACCGACATGCCATGTCGGTTAACGGATGAGAGTTATTTAACACGTGAAGCAGAACGGTACAATTTACTTTGGATTTAAAACGTATTGACACTTTTGGTAATTACAAACGTCGGTTTGAGAGGGCGATGCCCAAGATGGCCCGCTGAGCGCCATTCACTGAAACAAAAGTCACATCTGAATGAAGCAAATTAGCAGCAGGTGGATGGACCGAAAACAGAAAGGGAAGACAGATACATGAATACAGAAAGGGAAAATGTACATACGAATTCAAAAAGGGAAGACGTATAGATGAATACAGAAAGGGAAAATGTACATACGAATTCAAAAAGGGAAGACGTATAGATGAATACAGAAATGGAAAATGTACATATGAATTCAAAAAGGGAAGTTGTATAGATGAATTCAGAAAGGGAAAATGTAAAGATGAATTCAGATAGGGAAGATGTAAAGATGAATTCAGAAAGGCAAAATGTAAAGATGAATTCAGAAAGGGCAAATGAAAAGATGAATTCAGAAAGGGAGAATTTAAAGATGAATTCAGAAAGGGAAGTTGTATAGATGAATTCAGAAAGGGAAAACGTACAGATGAGTTTTACACAGGCTACTACTTTTATGCTACTTTTTACTGCTGTACATTTATGCTACATGTTCATAAAAGTGTTTAATCCTTGGCCCACTGCTGTACATCTAATGGTTGTCTTGACATAAATAATGGCCACCCCAAAATATTTTCAAATGTATTAAAATTAAAAAAAAAACATCACATGACTATTCAGACTATTATGACAATCAATAATGAGTGTGTGAATCCTGTTTGATGATCCTTAACACATTTCAACAACTTGATTGGCGTGCGACTGTGGCAGAACTCCACTGTACCTGTTTGGAGATGAGAGAACCTTCCAGAAAGGAAAACCATCTCTGCAGTACTCCATCAACCAGGCCTTGGTGGTAGAGTGGATGGTGGGAAGCCACTCCTCAATAAAAGGCACAGTCTGCTGAGAGTCCTTTAGGTGTCTTTTGGCAAACTCCAAACCAGGCAATCTAGTGCCTTTCACTGTTTTTTTAAATTGTATTTATATATATGCAAACATTTCTAAAAACCTCCTGTTTTTGCTTAGACATTATGGGGTATTTCAGGGGGTCTGAAGACTTTACATTCATGAAAGTTTTTTTTTTTTTTTTTTTTGCAGTCATTTTATACTGTACTAAAGATGGGTTGTTTTTCTTAGAAATCAACAGGACAGCTGTTCAGGGAAAGTCTGATTTTGAAACTTTAGTCAAACATGTTTGACTATTAGTAGTGCAAGCATTTGCACATCTGTCAGTGTTGTAATAACCATTTGTGTGAATTTCTTAGGAGCTTTGCTTTCTAGAAATCTGTAGAATCGATGAGTAATATGCAAACTTATTAAAGGCCCAGGGCAGTAATAAATCAGTTTTTCCTGTGTTTAGTACCGCAACAGCTGATGAAATGTGCACTAAAACTGTCAAAGATACATATAAAATGTTACTGTTTATATGCTGATTAAGAATGACGAAAAATCAAATAGAGTGTTATACTTCTTTATGACGTTTTGACCATTTCGGTAGTGTTGCAGTAAGCATTAAACAATGAATTCCACAGTCAGATTCGCTAGTAAAATTGACTAAGGAAGATCAATTCAACAGTCACAAGAAGGCTGCACCATCACAATAAAACACAACCACTCTTCTTCTGGGTTTGTAAACCACTTTCAGTTCACTATTTCTGTAGATACACCAAGGTAATTAAAAAAATACAATTAAAATAACATAACCCAAAAGCCATTTTAATTGTGGAAAATCTTGGTTAGCACCCTGAAATATCCCCCAAACGTAAAAAAATAGAACAGACGGAATGCCTCCTGTATTCTTAAAATATGATATTATATTGCCACCTGGTGGCAATGATACCACAATGCTTGAAGAGAGAAAAGCTATATTCTGAGTATAATTTGGTTGGCCAGGGGTTTTTGTAGTGAATTTATTTGTGTGTTTGGGATGATTTTTATCCCAAACGGATGTTATGAACCAGCATTAGAGGGCTGGAGGATGAGTTTGGTGTTCTGTCCACCTGTCTGTCCATCTGTCATGTCAATCGAATCAGTGTGTGTTAGTGTGTGTGTCGGTGTGTGTGTTTATAGTCTCTCTATGGAAGCAGAGGCCCCTACCTTAGTCTGAAAGCAGCAGAAGAGCTGTGTCAGGTAGGGGTGTTTCCTGGCTAAGGCCAGGATGCGTTTCTCCGTCAGGGTACAGTCCACATCATCATCCTGCAGTATCACGTCTTTCTTCAACACCTTCACAGCATACACCTCATCCGTACCTTTCAGCTCAGCCAGCATCACCTACACGGAAGAACTACAACAGTTAAAATGCACACGCAAAAACATCACATAAACACACATATAAACACACAGGCCACTGCCAACCAACAACAAAGTACTTTTTACGACAGTGCTTAGCAACAATGGAAGGGAGATAATAACTCAAGACAGATCAAAAAAAGAGAGCCAGGCAGACAGACAGCAGGCCGACAGCAGGTAAACAGACAGCACATAAAACGAGTAAGACAGCCAGACAGCAGGTAAACAGAAATTACATAAAACAAGTCAGACAGGCAGACAGCAGGCAGACAAACAGTACATAAAACGAGTCAGACAGGCAGACAGCAGGCAGACAAACAGTACATAAAACGAGTCAGACAGGCAGACAGCAGGCAGACAAACAGTACATAAAACGAGTCAGACAGGCAGACAGCAGGCAGACAAACAGTACATAAAACGAGTCAGACAGGCAGACAGCAGGCAGACAAACAAAGTGTCATACAGTTGAAACACGGTACCTTTCCAAAGCTGCCTTTGCCTAGGACTTTGATGAAGAGGAAGTCCTGTAGGCTCATCCTCTTGGTCTGGACAGTCTTGAGCTCTCCATTTTCACGACCTTCCCCCTCTTCCAAACCCTCCACCACCCTGCTGGACGAGGAGGACGAGGCCGACCTTTGTTCCTGCCCACGTTGGTCAAATGATAGCGCCTTGCGGATGTTCTCCAACTCTTTAAGGTCTGGTACAGAAATTAGAAATGTGAAGATTCGATTGACTCTGTGTACGTGTGAGCAGGGGTTGACTGGGAAAACATTGCCCCCAGGGACACCACAACACAAACTCTGTAAGGGTAACGTAAATATGCGAACACTTCTACTTCTCCATGCATGAATGTGTGTTGGGGGAGTCTGATGAGATCAATCCGTACTGGGTTTATGCCAGCATGTCCCTGTCTGGATTATTTAATTACTATTGGTAAAATGTATCCAAGTGTGTGTTTGCGTGTGCATGTGAATGTGCGTGTGTGTGTGTGTGCGTGCGTGCACACCTTGGTCACATGGGGAGGTTGGTGCTGATTTGGAGCGGTCCTCTTCTGTCTGGGGGATACATGGTAACACCTGCTGAGGTTCTTGGGAAACCTATGGAGTTGGAAAAATGACATCATCATCATTTTCATCACTATCATCACAATCTCATCACCACCACCATCATCACCATCATCAAAACCACCATCATCATTACCACCATCATCATCACCTCCAACATCATCAATACCACCATAATCAACACCACCATCATCAACATAACAATCATCGTCAACACCACCGTCATCACCAACATCATCATCATTTTTGCTTTTAATTTTCGGAATACGTTATGTACACATTATTGAATGGATATTAGATCCATCCGGGGTCCCAATTTTCTATTGTCCACATCCATCCGGAGACGATGGCCAGTGCGGGTTCACGTTAGCGCCCCCTGGGGCCGTATTTGCTGTGACTCTGATATCTCTCATGGTGTTACTTTCCAGTTACTTAATGAAGTGAAAGCAAGGGGGAATGTATTATTTGATAATTATTTGGGGTTAGGAGCAGGTGGTATGGACTAAGTGTATGGGACCATTAGCAATAGAGCAGTTTTTAGTTTGTACTTTCATACGTGATGTCAAACTAAATTCAGTTATCCCCATCTTCATCAGCACCATCCTCACCATCACCACCAACATCAATATCATCATCACCACAACCATCATCATCACCTCAACAACCCTCACCGTCATCATCATCACCACCACCATCAACACCACCACCATCATAACTCATCACCACCATGATCATCAACACCACCATTACCATCATCATCATCATCATAAATCATCATCACCATGATCATCAACATCTCCACCATCTTCACTATCATCATCATTTGTCATATTCCTCTAATTTGTATTTCTAAACATTATTTGCATTTCCCATAACCCTCGCTCCTGCCCTCTAACCTTTTTCCTCCTCTGTGTGTTGCTGGAGATCTTGTCAGGCGTGACCCCCAGGTCGGAAAGAACCTTGGCGATGCCTCTTGCGTCCACACCGCAGTTAGGGGCCACGTTACTTTCACAGCGTCTGTGTACATTCACCTTGCAGACTGACAAAGACCACAGTTACATGAAGGTTCCTCTTTCACCTTGCAGAATGACAAAGACCACAGTTACATGTATGTCCCTCCTTCACCTTGCAGACTGACAGAGACCACAGTTACACGTATGTCCCTCCTTCACCTTGCAGACTGACAGAGACCACAGTTACAAGTATGTCCCTCTTTCACCTTGCAGACTTACAGAGGCCACGTTACGTGTATGTTCCTCTTTCACCTTGCAGACTGACAGAGACCTTGATTACATTTATGTCCCACTTTTACCTTGCAGACTGTGTAAACCCAAACCACGGAAACTGCATTCACAATCTATCAACATGGCACATGTTGTGAGAAAGTATTGCGTATATGGCCTTGTTTATATTTAGTAGTGAATTCATATAGAGCTTCTGTGCGTGCGTTTGTATGTGCACGCCTGTGTACTTGATTGCATGTTCCGTGTGTGTGTGTACCTTTGCACTGCAGCCCCTGTCTGAGCAGGCCCCACAGCAGCGATCCACAGTGGTCGCAGAAGGTTAGGACTTTGAAGTTGTGAATACCGAACTTATGGGGCATATTAACGCTGAACCGCTGGGATCCGACCTGCAGGGGGAGACAGAGAGCTCTGAGAATCGCACACAGTCACAACCCCAGACTGATCCCCTGCCGCCTCCTCGCACGCGGAGCCATGTCTACCTCCTCCGGGGTGTTGTCCTCTTTGTCCTTCTTCATCCCGGCACACTTTGTGATGATGAGCTCATGGCAGCGCTTATGGACGACGCAGGTGCACACTGGGAGACAACAGACAGCTCAGTCACATCCCTGTCCAATCAGGAGTGTAGCACTGCACACACACAGACAACCCACTTCTGGTATTGTGCCCCCCCCCCCATCCATCCCTTTACATTTCAGGTCATTTTTAGAAGTCAAACCTGACGCTTTATGGTGGGGGTCCTGTTGAGACAGCGTAAAGTGACGCCGATACAAACGGCCAGGTAGAATGAAAACAACCCGGGGAAACTGGGACAGACCACAGGCATTGTGATTACCTTGACACTGGTAGCCTTGTTTCCCGATCACACCCCTGTTGAGACAGAGAGACGTTGTTTCACTCGCCGTCATTTCACCCAAACACAGTGTTGTCTCAGTGACACATGTAGTGATATTCAAGATGGAACATTATTATGACCTATCGGCGGACTTGCCAAACCCTTCTGGGTCACGTTCAGACGTGTGCACATTTTAAACCCCTTTGTCTTTCAAAACCTGGCCACATTCAAACATTTTCCTTTTTTATGTTCTGGATTTAAAATGAACATAATGGAAATTGAACAACCCGACCCTGCCTTAAGTAAACGCTACTTAATGGGAAATGAGTAGTTTTACAGAATTTGCCTTTCGGCCTAGTTCATCAGACACAGTGCGGTGTGCTAAATGTCAGGTCTCGAAGCCATAGCAATGAATTCTGACACCCCTTGCAGGGCTGTTACTGTGGCAATTTGGGGAGGGGGGGGTGGGGGCATGGAGGGAAGATGGAAGCCTGAAATAGCCACTGCCGTGTGCTAACACTCTTTATCACCTCTGTCACAGAGACGTCAGACCATTATCCCCCTGCTACACTTAGGGAGTGTCTGACGCTTCTACAGTACACTGCAGTCGATTAGGGGCCGCCTGACAACGGCAAACTGTGTCTCAAGGTTAATCTGAGGAACAGGTTTGCCATTTCAGAATCAGTGTCGCTTTTGTTTGGCCGATTACATTTACACGTAAGCAGAATATCAGGTTTACAATTTCACCATCGACTTCATTCGCTGAGCACCTATACAAGTATCGCCGTTTTTATGTAGCGGCGCTGCTAATGGAAGATGCCAAATAGGGAAAGAACACAGATAGTCTGTGGTGGGAAAATTAGATGAATGCGTAAACTTTCATAAACTGTTTAATTAGCTGTTAACATATGGCGGCCTGGCCACGTGAGCTACCATCAGGAAGAGTTTTGATGAGAAACTATCTGCTGCAAGACCATTGTTCTGTAGGCGGGCTGTTCCCAGATCAGCTCGGTTCAGATCTGGGACTGTATCCACAAAGCATCTCAAACTAGGAGTGTTGACCTTGGGGAATGACACTGTATTGTCCGCTTGCTTGTCCTGCATACTACATATCGTGTCAATCAAATAACTGTTGTTTTTACCACACTAGTCACATGGCTAAGAGTGGCCAAAAGGCAGGAACCTAGAAAGACGCACTGACATAATGGATGCTTGGCACATGTAGCTAACATCTACACAGATTTGGCCAGTTATATTTGGTCAAATGAAACTGGCTGGGTTTTTTTCAGGATAAAGCTTGGTCTAAACAGAATTTGCTGGTCTCTCTGGGATGAACCTTTGTCCAAACAGAACCGGCTGGTATCTATGAGATAAAGCTTGGTCAAACAGAATGGGCTGGTCTCTCCGGGAGGAATCTTGGTCCAAACCGAACTGGCTGATCTCTGGCTGATCTCTCTCCGGGATAAAGCTTCCACTGTCACACTACAATGGTAAGCCTAGGGGGCTTTTCCCACCGTCTCCATGGCAACACTCACAGACATGACCATGCATATACAGTCTCTACACGCTGACGCAGAGTGCGTGTGCGTTAACGTGTGTGTGTGTGTGTGGAGTGTGTGCGTGTGGACAGACTTTACAAACCTGGGGACCAAAAGACAGTGCCTGCAAAGACAGTGAAACAAGCAAAAAGCCTTCTCCTTCAGCTTCGACCAGTCACCACGAGTAAGGAGGCCGTTTTCCTCAATTGGGGTCTACGGTTAGCGGTGCGCACACAGGGTGTCGTGCGGCTTCTCACCATATAAAGTCTCTACAGTGGGAGCAGTAGGTGGGTTGCCTCAGGTAGGTGGCCATGAACTTGTGTCCGTTGACCTGGTGGACCCTCCTCCGTACGGCCCCCTGCCTCTTCCTGGGCCGCATGCGCTCCCGGAACACCCGCTCCTCCGCATTCTCACCGGAGCCCGGGGCTGAGGAGACAGACAGGACAGCCGGGGACTCATCAGGGCAAACCGGGATGAACAACCCATGAGAGGTGAACCTGGGAACTGGGGGAAGGACATAGTTTGGAGGGGCGAGATGGACGTACGCGCCTGTCGGCCTCTAGATGGCGCACTTGCAACAGAGGCGAACGCGTAATTAGCTCAACAACCTGGCAACGCCGTGCGGACAGTGCAGAGAATAAACGGGGGGGTTGTCAAACACGCACACGCCCGTGGTTATGAACAAATATTTTCCTACTCCGGATCGGCCGGCCTGTGCTTTTCTGCCTTGCTGCAAGGGATTGACCATCACACTTTGTGGCCGGAGGATCCCAGGACCCCACTACTCTTATTTAACGGCATGTCCAGCCTTCATGGGGACCTCTCGGTAATCATGTCCTTTTCAGGACAAGCAGGTTACAAGTAATAGGCCAAAAACTCACATGAGCGGTCGCGTTCAAGAGTTTTGGAGAAAGCGAGACAAATCATTCTTATACGTTTCCAAAGACAACCGAAGGGTGCCACTACAGCGGATCCATCAGGCACCTTCCTCTCTTGCTCTAGAAGCCCGAGAGATCTTATTCAACGAATGGGGCTACGCTTCCTCAAAGCCGAACGCTAACCCGTTTACTGACCTTAACCTGATTCTCCTAACCTTCCACATTAGTTCTCCTAACCAGCCGCGGTAAACATGCAGATGAGCCGGTCCCAGTGTCAGAGTGAGGGTGTATGGGTCAGTATGTATTGGGTGTTTCCAGCTAGAAAGGATCAGCACAGCAGAGGTCTAGATCAATGGAATGCGTTCACGGTTACGGACCAACCATACTTTAGGGCTGTGTCCATCCCACCCCCCAGTGTCACACACTCTGTCGCGGCCCCAGTACTGTATTACTATCGAAGTATAACTCTCAGTATTACCTTCAGAACATTATAAATACTTTATTTTTCATGAGATAAAAATGTCCATACACTATCAATCTCTATTTCTCTACTAATCTGTCCCTATGTTTCTCCCTCTATTTGAGTCTTCATTTTTCTATTCCTGTCTATTTTTCTCCCTCTCTCAATTTCCTTCTTTCGCACAGCAAAGGCAGCGCTCGCGCTAAAGGATTTATTCACAAAGTCATGTACATACTCGTAAACTCTACAGGAAATAAAAGGTGAACTCCTTCATGTTCTCTCCTGGTGTGATTATGGAAGCATATTCTCTCTTGAGTTTCGTTTTAGATTACACTCAGCTGCATTGTTAATTATACTTTCAGCCCGGGGGGGACAGTGAGAATGTGTGTCACAGTGTTGGAAAAACAAACCTGACAGGTCACTGGTAAGTGACAATCTGCCTGGAAACCTGAAGGTTCACTGTGGCTGCGAATTTCCAATGACCCCCTACATTCCCTGTTAGAAATCACCAGGGGGAAAAAGGTATATAGTTTGGTTTCTGCACCAAATCTGACTAAAACAGCACGTCTCCACGGCAACACATTAGACCGTAATAATGCCCCTGTGTCCAGGAGAACATACCACACCTGTCTCCATGACAACACACTACGCGCTGGTGACACAGCTGTACGAGGCCCACCAAGGCTGTGTGTAATTCTACCTGTAACCGGGGGCAACAGCTGCGCCGCGGCAAAGTCATGTCCAATGTTGGGAAAAACTATTCGGATGGAATCCTTCCACCCACCGTCAGCCAAGGTGTTGTACAACACATGTCCTGACACTGGGGGGCGCTGAAAGGTCCTCGTGTCCTTGTCTGTCTAATAATAGTACAGAAAATGTAACTACAAATGCTTCTACTACTACTTACAGCAATGCCGATAAAAACAGGAATTTCTTTGTGTCCGTCCTGCAGCATGTGGGAACGTCTGGTCACGTGGCTGGAGGACATGTCCCCGGCCTGCTACCATGCAGTCCTGATAACTGGTCTACTTTGGTTTAGTGAAGAAGGACCCCTAAAGCGAGTCACACAATCTTCTCCTCACGGAAAGGCACAGAAATTACCGAGAGAGAATCTATACAGCAACCTCCAGCAGGGAGGAGGGCTTGAGGCATACATAAGAGAGCAGCTGGTACACTTGATGAGCACATACAGACTCATGCACTCATGCACACACACACACACACACACCCACACATACATACATAGACACACACCCACACACTGACAGATACACACTGACAAAGATACACACACTGTCGCAGACATACTGACATGCAGACACACACACAACCTGACACACACATACACACACACACACAAAGACACACACACACACACACTGACACACACACCCAAACACATCATATAGCGTGTTTCTCGCAGAAAGGAGACAGCCAGACACAACCCTGCCCTCCTAGTCCTCCACCAAGGCGTTAGCAGCAGATCCTTCAAGGCCTGTAAATTGCGACTTGTAGCCGCCATGGATCAGACTTGTTGGACCAGCACATCCCACAGACGCTCAACCGGATTGATATCCGGGGAATGTGTGGAGGCCAGGGCAACACCTAGAACTCACCATCATGTTCCTCAAACCATTCCTGAACAATGTGTGCAGTGTGGCAGGGCACGTTATCCTGCCGGAAGAGACCACTGTCATCAGGGAACACCATTGTCATGGCGTGTAGCTGGTCTGCAAAATGTTTAGGTAGGTGGCATGTTGCAAATAGACATCCACATGAAGGTCCAGACCCAGGGCCTTTCCAGCCGCTTCCCCAGTGAGTGGACATAATGTTTTGGCTCATCATTGTTCAGTATATTCCATCCATATTGTTTTGATATACAACTAATATGTAGTGAAGGTAATGTGTATTGTTTTATGGATTATGGTGTACACACCATTACTGTAAAAGAAAGTGTCTGTTTTAATTAAGTTAAATAAGAAAGAAATGTACACGTGGGCGGGAGTGTGCATGTGTCTCGTGTGTGTGGCCTTTACTCTGGGTGCATGATATGCTGTTGCGTTGAGTTTGTTGTGGTTGTGTGTGTGTGTGTTTGTTTGTTCTTCCAAATACATCACAAATGGCCAGCCATGTCTGATTGGTGGATAGGTTGGTGGATTGTTTGGTGGAGGGGTTGGTAGATGAGTTTGTGGATAGCTCCGAGGATGACTGCTTAACAGCAGGCAGTTGACCAAAACACAACAGAAATTTTAAATGTTGTTGTTAAAAAACGTACTATAGCAATAAGTCCAATCAGAATTTGTGAATATTGCCAATATACCATGGCTGAAGGCTGTATCCAGGCATTCCACATGGTGTCGAGCCTTACAACACACCTCATTCCTTGAAACCATCCAGAGGTGCACAAACACACCTGCCGGACCCTTCTACAGGAGCCGTTCCCAGAATACACTGGGCCTTCCTCTTCATCGCGCGTTCGCTGTCCTCGGTCTCACCCCCCCCAGCCCTCATGCTGTCGCCATCGCCTAGCAACTGGCGCCGGCTGCTTAGCAACAGCCATAGACCCCAACCCCCCCCCCCCCCCCCCATAGGAGGGGAGATGACCATTTGTTAATGGGAGAGGGAACGCTTCACTCACAAATGATGTCATCACAGCCCCTGTTAGTGATGTGACCATTCGTGTTGGTGAAGACCTCTCAACACAAGGCGGGGGGGGGGGGGGGGGGGGGGGGGGGGGGGCCTGGACACATGTATGCCGGTGACAAACCTCCCAGGGCTTCCCCCCACTACAGAGATGAAGCTGTGCGCAGGGGCACAACTTCGCAAATACACAAACACAAACACGGGGCAGACATGAACTCTATACAGAAATACAGGCCTCATCAGTTATGAAAGGCGCACAAATCACCCCAGCGCACACACACACGCACACGCGCGCGCCGTCGAAAAGCCCTAACGAAGCGGTGCCTGCTGAGCGTCTGAGTGGAGGCCCTTTCCCTGGCCTCAGCCCACGTCCTGTCAGGGAGCTGTCGTGGCTCGGAGCGGGAAGAGAGGAGGTGTGGGCGTCGGGGGGCCACTTCATGTCCCCGGGCCCCGCAGCCCTCCTCACAGGAGCTCATCCCAAGGACCAATTAAAGCTGCGTTAATCACGAACCGCCGGGCCGCTGACGGACACAGACACCACGGCCTGGCTCCAGCCGGCCCCGCTGCAGTGCCTGACCCCCCGCAACACACACACACACACACGTCAGCACGCGCGTTATGCATACATTACACACAAACCCGGGCACATACCACTAATACATAGGGGCGTGCGGAGCAAGCTGACCGAATACGAGTTTGTCACCGGAAAAGAGCAAAGTGTGTGGGTGTGTGTGGTATGTAGTGAGAGAATGCATATCAATGTGTGTGTGTGTGAGGTGTGTTGTGAGAGAATGCATATCAATGTGTGTGTGTGTGAGGTGTGTAGTGAGAGAATGCATATCAATGTGTGTGTGTGTGAGGTGTGTTGTGAGAGAATGCATATCAATGTGTGTGTGTGTGAGGTGTGTAGTGAGAGAATGCATATCAATGTGTGTGTGTGGTGTGTAGTGAGAGAATGCATATCAATGTGTGTGTGTGTGTGTGTGTGTGTGGTGTGTAGTGAGTGAATGCATATCAATGTGTGTGTGAGCTGGGCCGAGTCAGGCCCGGGTATCCGTGAAGGTCAACCCCAACATGTCAATCACAGCAGGTCACCTGAGCCGCAGTGCTGTCAGTGAACCACCAGGGGCAGCACAGAGCTCAACGGGAGACGTCCAACATGGCCTGCCGGAGCACCAGGTCACCGGGAACGCAGCGCCGAGCCAGAGAGGACAGCTCCTGGCCAAGGTCCGTCAGGGCGCCAAGTGCCGGACCTCAGATTGATTCGTTGAAAACCTGTCCCGTAACCTAGGCCGCGGTGTTACGGCTGCAACTCAATGGTTTGAGTACAGCCGATGTGTGTTCAAAGCCACGTGATCTGTGGGAACCGGCAGGGAGATGGATCACCGCGTTGCACCGGATCCGGGGAGTCAGACGGGTCTAATGAGGACCATAGTCAGAGACACCGGCAGCGTTCGTTTATCTAACCCGCCATCTGGACTTTACAGGTCTGAAGACCGCCGCTCCGGAGTGGCTCGCTCTCTCACTGGCACCGCACAGACAGGCCCACAAGAGGGGGGTGGGGAGACGGAGAGAGAGAGAGAGAGAGAGCGTAAAAAAGTGTGAAGGAGTGGAAATGAGACAGACGAAGAGTGGAAGAGAGCAGGGGGGAGGTGGGGGTGGGGGTGGGGGGTGTTTACAGAGCAGGGTTGACACAGTGGCCATAATGGGACGTGTTTTTCCCCCGTAGCTTCGACCCGGCCGCGGGCCTCCGGGGCAGTTGGCGTAAAGTGCTAATCAAGCCCAGCTAAAGGGAGCTATTTTCAGACCCTGCCCACTGGGGCTGCTCCTGCCAGGTAGACAGCCTGGACGGCCGCTCTTCATGCTAGCTGGAAAATACCTCGCGGCGCTCCTAGCCGTTGCTGCGGCCGTCCTCCTGAGGGATGGGCACACGTCCCCTGTGTTCTCCAGCGACCGTCCCGGGCGGTAACACGGTGCACGGTAAAACCAGAGTGTGTCGGAAAAACATTCTCCATCATTCTATCTGCCTAACAAGCCATTCAGAAGTAATCGCTCACGACGGACACACCCAGGAAAACATTAACTGAGTCTCCATGCTGTTTACAAGATATCCTTTCCTGGTCTGTTTCAAACCTCTTTATGGCAACCAACACACAACATTCGAATGACTTTAATGAATCCCCAGAGTGAAAAACAATCTTGTAGCCCACATGGGTTAAAGCCTTGAAAGGACCACTGCCTCGTTGTGACTGGCAGAGGCTGAAGAGGGGAACCTCCTACCGGTCACATGCTCTCTGGCTGAACCAGACCAGTCATGGGTGTCACATGACCACTGCAGCATAGAGTTCTTCCTGTTTGGCTGTCAGTACTAAGGGAAGAGGAGCAACTCCAGGGACAGTGTTCTGAGGGAGTGGTTTAAAACGAGACACTCCTGCAGTATCTCCTTTCACCGGGAGCTCTTTCAAGTGTCAATCAGCAAGTGTAACATACATTTAAGGGAGTACAAACATTTATTATTTGCACACGGTATTCTTGAAGATACACCTTATCAATGAGTTACAACCGTTGCTCAACTGCTGTAGTCGTAATCCGCAATGTTCGAAATCGAAGGTAAATGCAAGCAAAAACTACATTGTCTCAACAATTGCATTTTGATATTGAGGACATGCTTGCGTTCATTCACTGTCTATACATATCAGAGGGGATACATTTACTCCAACCCTTACTTGATTTACATTTACACTTTCTACTACTAAAGGCTAAAAAGAAACAACATATGCACAGATTTCGAAAATGACAAAGTGAGAAGACAAACAAGGTCACAAAACATATAAGGACAGCATAGATAGAAAATCTGTGTGTGTGTGTGTGTGGGTAGAGAGAAAGGAGAGAGAGGTGGAGGGAGGCACAAGAATAAACATGTGCTACTGTGGGTCTGGCAGAGTTGGCCAATACACGTTTACATAAACACAGGTGGAGTGCACTACTCTGCCCTATTAAAAACTGTGTGGGGGATCAGTGTGTGTGTGTGTGGAGCTTCCCGGATTAAGCTTGCCTATGTAAGGAGGATCCGGGATTTGAACTTACATAGTGATGAGTAAACACTGCTGTCCCGGGAACTTTCAACAGACAACGGCAGACAGACAAAAAAAGGATGGACAGACGTCAGAGAGACAGACGAGTGGATGGACAATGGGCAGAAAGAGAAGCAGACAGACAGACAAGTAGAGGCAGAAATAGAGACAAATAGACAGACAGACAAGCAGAGGAAGAAAGAGTAGCAGACAGACAGACACGTAGAGGCAGAAAGAGAGACAAATAGACAGACAGACAAGTAGAGGCAGAAAGAGAGGAAAATAGACAGACAGACAAGTAGAGGCAGAAAGAGAGACAAATAGACAGACAGACAAGTAGAGGCAGAAAGCGAGACAAATAGACAGACAGACAAGTAGAGGCAGAAAGAGAGACAAATAGACAGACAGACAAGTAGAGGCAGAAAGAGAGACAAATAGACAGAAAGACAAGTCGAGAGGCAGCCAGACAGATGTCTGACAGAGGCAGAAAGAGAGGAAAATAGACAGACAGACAAGTAGAGGCAGAAAGAGAGGAAAATAGACAGAAGGACAAGTAGAGGCAGAAAGAGAAGCAGACAGACAGACAAGTAGAGGCAGAAAGAGAGGAAAATAGACAGACAGACAAGTAGAGGCAGAAAGACAAGCAGACAGACAGACAAGTAGAGGCAGAAAGAGAGGAAAATAGACAGACAGACAAGTAGAAGCAGAAAGAGAGACAAATAGACAGATAGACGAGTCGAGAGGCAGCCAGACAGATGTCTGACAGACAAGCAGACATGCACACATAACCCAGTAGGGTAGATCTGCCTCTTTTCAACAACACCCAGCCTGGCAATTCCTAGACCCAAGTCCGGTCCCAAATAGTAGGCGAGTTTTGATGCTTATGCAGCCCGGGGGATATTTCCATATTGGGATTGGGGATCTTTGTCTGTGCCACTCTAAGCAGAGCAAAGGTTTGGCCACATGTTTTGTACAGATTCTACTTGTTCAGTACCAACATATTAGGCTTGAACGTAAACAGAGCTGTGCCTGGCAGGCTTAGAGAGCTAAAACAAAGTGACTCTCCTCGCTTCTTAGTAGCGCAGTAAGCAAATAATAAATTCGAACATGCTGAATGTGTGCCTTCAACCGTGTGTCTGTTGTCTTCTCAACGGGCTATTGTGGCTGTTCGCTCTCTGTCTGGGCACACCGGGGGTACAGAGGGAGGCCGCACTCATTGGCTAATGATCTGTTTGCCTGGGAGAGGAGACATGCTTAACTCCCAGAAGAGATGGAAGACAACAGGCCCTGTAAAAGCGGCAATCAATCCATTAGCCTCTGAGCCGACAGTAGGAAATAACCCGATATTGGCTGTTATAATGTGTCTGTAGTTGCGATGCTTAAAAAAGGGGGTGTCACCACTCGGCAGTAAAGTTGTCTGCAATAGTTGTCTGGATATGTTGGCCTAGGATGTCTAGCCAATTGTTGCCTCTACGCGAGCGCACAAAACAAGACACATAAACACGGCCTGGTATGTGAACCACTGACGCACTTCACCAACAACAACCACAACATCTACTAAAATGATCCAGAAGTCGTAGAGGAAAATGGAACCAGCTGGGTGTGTGTACTGTGCTTATGTCAATGTATATTGTGCTGTACTTCTGTTACTGTACATAATGCTGTACTACTGTCAATTTTGGGGCTGGGTATCAGCAATGATCTCTCAATTAGATTCAATTCCGATTTCATTTTGAGATTGTTTGTATAGAGATAATTCCAGTACCAATATTGCTTATAAGACAGATTGTCTTATAATAAAGGCTGTGAACTGCACAGGGAACTATGTATCTTATATAATACTGTAGATTACTAAAGATGACGACCAGGCCCAAAACATTAAATTGAATTGCTTTTTATTTAACATTTGTTTCTTTCTGTTTCTCCTGTTACTATTTAGTGTACTGTACTTCTGTTACTATAAAGTGTGCTATACACCTGTTACTATGTAGTGCACTGTACTACTGTTACTATGTAATGTGCTGTACTCCTGTTACTATGTAGTGTACTGTACTCCTGTTACTATGCAGTGTACTGTGTGACTGTTACAATGTAGGGTACTATGCTCCTGTTACTATGTAATGTACTGCACTCCTGTTACTATGAGGTGTACTGTACAACTGTTCCTATGTAGTGTACTGTACTACTGTTCCTATTTAGTGTACTGTACTCCCGTTACTATGTAGTGTACAGTATTCTACTTTGCATATGAGCGAGGTTACAAGCACACACATCTTGTTTGTCATCAGGTCAGATAGCCATAATTGTCAATTAACCACTTTACTAGCTCCGATATGCCAACATAACTTTGGCTTCTACACCCCTCAGTATAGCTTTAGTCTTTAGGAGCTCGGTCCTGCCGGTCATTGTGTTAAGAGGTGGAAAGGGTATAGCGTGCTCATTGAAGCTGTGTAGTAGTCTGCAGTCTCTCACGTGCTGGTGTCAATCACCCTCAGCCAGAGACAGGCCTTTGAAGCAGCGCTGCCCAATTAGCAGTGACCCAGAAGATCAGTCTGCACTGAGCCAGGAGAGAGCATGCCAGTCGTGAACATCACCACACACAATCAGACAGGCAGGTAGACAGACAGGCAGACAGACGGACCAGCTGGTAGATAGGCAGACAAGGAGAAAGGCAGTAGTAGTCAAAGCAATGAGAGACGTTTCCTGTACTGGAGTAAACCCCCTTCCACCATGGCATGTGATTGTGATGTGACAGCTGCTCCTTCACAGAGAAACTCATTTATTAATCAGTGTGTCTTTCCCTACCTTCCTTCCCTTTTTGCCTCCTTTCCTACCCCCTCGCTCTTTCCCTCCTTTCCTACCTCACTCTATTCCCATCTCTCTCTTTCTCTCTTTCTCTCTCTCTACCTCCATGTGCCTCCTTCACTCTTAAAACTACACACATCAGTTCTAGCTGCTATTCCTTTAAAGTCAGCAGTAAGAGTATGCTTTCACTTGAAAAACAGACAAGAGAGAGAGAGCATAGAGGAGGGAAAGATAGAGAAGAGATGGAAGATCTCTCAAACCACTTTACTTCTTTATGGAGCTTTCAAAGGAGTATTATGGTTTGCCTCACTTGCCCACAATGCACTAAAAATCCCACTGCAATCCTCCCTAAGTTGATTTTCTATGATAAATGGATAACATGCCAGTAATCCAAGGAGCCATTTCTGCAAATAAGCAGCTATGGTCAGGTCGTAGCTTCACTTAAAGACAAACTGGGGGACCCTTGGCTTTGTATCATGTTTTAGAGATTTCTAGGCATGGGGGATTTGTTTTCAAACATAATTTGCAAGAGGATCGGGGGAATAGGATTTGCATGCTAAGAAGCAGAACGTCAGAAGATAAGATACTATTTTGTTTCTGTTTGCAAAGCCTCCATGTTATACAAACTGTATAGTCACAATTGTCCTTGTTTGATAGAGATATTGGATGTCTTTCAGCAATGTTCCTTTTATCAGAAATCATATACAATCTTTTAGCTATGATAAGAACAGTGGAACTGTAAAATACAAAGCCCACTATGTTTAGATAATCTAAGATAATGTATTGGCTTACCAAAATATAATTTTCAAATAGATATTTTTTATTTCTATTGGAATATTTCGGTGTTTCTGGCATCCTAGTCGCATTGTACAAAATGTCCACGCTTAGTGTACAGTTGCCTAGATATAACTTCCACGTTTAGTGTACAGTTGCCTATATATAACTTCCACGTTTAGTAGAATAGGGAAGACCAACATAACTATTGTTTAATATCGTTTTCTATCAGTATTATGAATAGCATTTTGGTTGTTTTCTGTGACTGCTATTTTGTTGATAGATTGTCCTAACGTTCATCATGAATGCTGGAACTTGTAGTATTTTATGAACAACCGATTCCTACTGTAAAATTAAAATGAGCTTGTTCTAGATTAGTAGGTTTCTTCTAAATCCGGCACACGTACAGAGTTTCTCCTAGCCACTGTGTTTCAACACTGTTGTTGCGTGCTCCTTAGTGTTTCAGGCTGGGTGGCACTTTGTGACAACTGCTGATGTGTTTATAAATACGTTTTATTGGTTGATTGATAAAGGCCCCTTTATATTAAGCAAAACGTATGGTATATGGACATTAAAACAAGCTTTTCTTTAACACAAAGCATTGCTGACTGTCTGGATACAGCTCTTAGCCGTGGTATATTAGCCATATAACACAAACCCCTGTGATGCCTCATGGCTGTACCATGGTTTACCGTCTCACACTCCAAGGCTTTTAACAATCTGTGGTCTACCAAAAATGGCGTTCTATTTTTTGATCATTTAAAACAAGACAAAAGATCAGATCTGTAAACGTGGTCCGGTTATAAGATCTGTCCAGAAAGAGTTTCAGCTCTTGAATATTATGCTGAGGTATCATTTATGAATGAAAGAATGCACCATCTAATTTCCCGGGTGTCCTTTTTAATCTTAGGAGGACCTGAATACTTGAACCATCCCTTCAGACAACCCAGGCTTGACCACTTCTAGCCACAAAAAGGCAGTTGTCCTTGTCAACCCGGTTGGGGAGCTGATTTGGATTCTGCCCAAATACTCTGGACACAGCCTACCTGTATTTTTGACCCGCTGGTCATCTAAACATGTCCCAAAAGGTAAGGCGCTGTTCTGAATCTTATTATCTGACCAACAGAAGAAGACTGGCCACCCAGCTATTCTGCAGCAATTTTTACCTGCTCTTTGGAGTTCATGACCTGCATAAGCACTTTGTGCTTTGACAATCACTGTCGTGAAAAGGGCTTTATAAAAATAAATATGGTTGAATTATGATTGAATTGAATTGAACAGGGGCCGCCTTTTCAACTGCCTTTGAATGTGAACTTGAGAAAAGTTCACTTTCAAGGATTTTATTTCACTTAACCAGGTTAGATCCCAAGCTGTCTTTTCCAAAGGGTGGCTAGGGAAGCTGAGTGGGCGGAACCTCGCGAAGATGGGTGAAGCCAGCATCAATGTGTGTCATCCTGCCAAGTGATATTGGTGTTTTTGTCGGAAACACTCCATAGGCTTAGTCTTTTACCATGTATGGAATTAGTCTTTCCCATACAAAGCATGAAGGCACAGTCTGACACATTAAACAGTGTTTCCTATGATACCACTCAAAATGAGTAATAGCTTCACTAACTTTCTGTTGCTTATATGTGTGTGTATATGTGAAAGAGAGAGGGCGTTAAGCATGCGTGGCAATTTGTGCACGTGCTTGCCGAAACGTTTTTGTGCATTTTGTGTGTGTGTGGTTGGATCCGCTGTGAGCAATGAAATTAGTGTGCGGGTGTTTGTGTAAGAGCCTGTTGATGCAGACCAGTACTGACAGGAGGCCAGTGAGTTTCGTCACAGAAGCCTGTCAGGCGCTTTTTAACAAAGCAGGCCGCTCACGCTCCATTCTTTTGCTCCCCCTCGCTCTTCCTCTTTCTACCTCTTCCTGTCTTTCTTTCTCTACCTCTGTCTCTCTCCTTCCCTTTCCTCTTTTGCTTTTCACTCTGCATTCTCTCGACACTGTTGACAGGTGACCTGTCAGTGGTCCTCCATTCTTCACTAACCCCTCTACATGATCCCATGTGCTTTGACAGCGCATTAGCAACGCCACAACGCCAACTAACAACAGTGACCAACAGGACACAGACTATCGTGGACCTTGAGGAACAAAGCAATCCGGCAAGAGTCTGAAAAAAGTGCCTACTACCAGGTCATCAGATTGGTAAATAAACTACCTGTCTATCTTGCCGTCTGAAACAATCTATAGAAATAGGTGGCACACATACATCCTAAACATACTCAGATCCATCACAAATGCTCTCCAGAAACACTCAAACTCAAAGACTCCCAAATGGACTATTGATTTGACTATTTGTATGAATTTATATGTAAGTTAAAGTTTAATTTAATTAAATGCAATTAGTCAAATAAGGCCCAAAACAAAATAATACAGATACAGTATAACCCATACTGATAATGCAGGTTTATCAATGCTAACATCATACTTATAACCCCTTCTAACAACACAGTTGCTAACAACACAGTTGCTAACCTAACAGCATCACACAAATAACCCATGACAAAAACAAAGTAAATACCTTAATAACATCCCATCTATAACCCATGCTAGCAACACAGGTATATCCCTAATACCATCACACCATTAACCTACGCTAACAACACAGATATAACCTAAATAACATCACACATATTACCCATGCTAACAACACAGGTATAACCATAATAACATCACACCTCCGTTCCTACTCTACACTTCTTTAGCCTCCCTGAGTGTAGCTAACATCAGGGATTACGCCAACACCCCTGGATTTGTTCTACATATTGATCCCTTGTATTGATTGTGGACTCGACACAGGTCCTCAATGTAGCAACAAGAGCAGTGGGAGTGGAAAACACTGGTTAGCAGGAAGAAGTGTTCTTGAGGGATAAACACACACACACACACACAGGATCTGGCACACACTCAACATCCATATGCACATACATACACACACATGTATGCACACACATACATACATCACATTTCTGCACCACAGGAATTAGCAACGCATGCAGCAGGCGCACAAGCATTCCTCTGTGAGTACGCATATACCCTTCCCATCATTGTTCGTATTCCTGTGTGAGTACGCATATACCCTTTCCATCATTGTTCGTATTCCTGTGTGAGTACGCATATACCCTTTCCACCATTGTTCGTATTCCTGTGTGAGTACGCATATACCCTTTCCATCATTGTTCGTATTCCTGTGTGAGTACGCATATACCCTTTCCATCATTGTTCGTATTCCTGTGTGAGTACGCATATACCCTTTCCATCATTGTTCGTATTCCTGTGTGAGTACGCATATACCCTTTCCATCATTGGGGTCAAATGAACTAGAGAGTTTGTCCTTTGACATGCTTGATGGACATTGTTATTGTACACATTTTGTCTCCAAATAATATATGCCCTTTATGTTATGGTGGCAGACCGATTTTTTCACTTATCTGTTTGTCCGTTCTAGCAGTATTATTTAGTATCCTTCAGTAATCTATTCAACAAACAGTGATTGAATTATATTATTAGCCGGCATTATGACGATCCAATCCAATTTACTAATCACATTTGAAAATGTACGCTATCTAACTTTAATTCAATAAAAGATGCTTGGAATCAATAAGGCTGTTATACAAATGATTTGTTTTATGGTGAATATTAGCTTTCCCAGATGGGAGACACACGTGCCGTCTTATTAAGAGTTTCCAAGACCTCTCGCCCTGTTAATAAAGGCCCACAGTATGTAATGTACTAGCTGAGCGATCATACAGGGGTAAAGAAGTCAGTAGAAGGCAGACCATGTGTGACACTGTAGATGCATAGCTTAAGGACAGATGCAACGTAACAGCCCGTGAAACTGTTTGCATCAGTAATGGCGATAATGGCGCCACTCGACTCCTTGTATACACTCTGTGGGTAGGTTTCAAGCTCTATTCAAGACCTGGATATTTCAGGTGGAGTTTCATTCCATTGAATGATTTGTCACCTACGAAACAACCTATGACAGAGGAAAAATACGAGCCGATCCTGAAGATGCATGGGGTTGATCTCGCATGGGGCATTAGCATGGGGCATTAGCATGGGGCATTAGCATGGGGCATTAGCATGGGGCATTAGCATGGGGCATTAGCTTTGCATCTCTGTGTGTGTGGAGGTCAATGCACTCCACCATGTAGCCACCGGTCCCAGCAGCTGTTAACTCTTTTCCTATGACAACACTTGACAAAATGGCCGACGGTACATTTTTGAAGACGCAGTTCAATCTTGATGACCTCACTTTTCTTTACATTTGTCATGCATGTTCCATTAACATGCATGACAATGCTAATAGGACCGTGATTTATATTGATAAAACAACGTTTATTCGAAAAGTAAAATAACTGCTGATGAATCCTGGTTTCAATATTGGTGGAACGTCGAGTTGCGATGCGTCTCTTAGTAACCTGACTAGGACACTTTTCATCTGGAAACTTTATGCAGGTCTGACAGTTCTAGACGGAGTCACAGTTGTCCCGTTTAACAATGGACTTGCTCTGGATCGTGCTCCGGAGATATTCATTGCTTTTTTAAATGTTCTTAACTCTTACTCCTGATTGGTGTTTTGAAGATCCTTGTTCTGTATTTGATTTAAATGTTCCTTGGCTGTCATTATGTCGTTTTTGTTTGGAACTGAACTTACCAACTGTGGGACCTCCCGGAGACAAGTGTATTTAACCTGAAATCAATACACACTGATGGACTCCATTCGACTAATTGCATGACTTCTAAAGAGAGTTGTTACAACAGCTCATTCAGGCATGTCATAGCTCATTCAGGCATGGATACATTTGCTACTTATACAATTTATCAAACATTATGGACTTCCTGTGTTGATCTGTGGCAATAACAAACTAAATGCCTTTTGATTTCCATGTTGTCGCAAGGCAACATTCGAAAAAGTCCAAGGGGGTTGAATGCCTTTAAGAGGCAATGTAGATTGCCACTAGAGCAAGCTGTTGTCTAGTAAGCTGATAGGGCTATACCCAGTAAGCTATCTACCAGTCTCAATTGAACAGAAATTAGCTTGCTCTGTAATAGTCATCTACCACGGACAGGACAATCTATAGCAAATTGAATTCCAAACCACACATTGTTAAAAATCAGCTAGGTGGCCAAGCGAGGTAAGGGTTATCTTGCTATCTAGTCATAAAGCCATGGTTTCAGCTATTCCCCTTGTCCATCGTAAAGGACTGAAACTACACATTTCTCCTTTAGGTAAAACATCCTGGATTTAAAACAATGACATACAGTGTACAACTGAAACTGGCCATCCCCTCCATTCCTGTGATCATTTGATCCGAAAGAGTAGCATATGTCAACTGAATCAAGCATTAATCAAGCATTAAGGCAGATCAAAGCACTAATCCATACATACTTAAAATGTCCTATCCTTCAGGGCAAGTCCCTTCTAGAGCACCACCAGGACCATTCATTGGTAGAAATTAATTGGTAGTTGGAAAATGGTTTTGGGGCTTTGCAACAAGCAGGGGGGTGTTAAACCGTACTCAGGGGGTGTTAAACCGTACTCAGACAGCTTCTGAATACTGTAGATAAAGTTTAACCATCGACTGCAAATATCCTTCCCATCATCAGAGTTACTGTAATGCAGAATCTTTTGAGCAAATAACAATCTTTGTAACCATGTGTAAAGCGAACCAAACCCTAACACTACCCATTGCTGGGAAAGCTAAGTAAATTCATGATAACTGTAATGAAATAACCAAAAAGACAAGACTTTCGATATTATGCATGATTAATGGCAATTTATATTAATACCGTCCTACACCCCAGACAGAGACAAACACACAAGGTCACTATTACTTTCCAATGACTCATGCTACTCAGAGTCACAGGAAATGTTAACCGTTCATTTCCTGATGTAACATTGATTACAGAGCAAGAAATCGGACTCACGTCACCCTCATCGCCACTGTCACATTAATGAAAGGGAGAGAGTGAGAAGGAAGGAGCAAGAACAAAAGGAAAGAGTTGGGGTTGACTCCATGAATGTGACATGCTTTGCAGGCTAGGCACAACAGACACGCCGCTGAGCACACTGTTTGAGTGACGCCAGGTGAAGTGATACAGCTACCCAAAATGGGACGAATGACAGGGCTCTCAGCTTTTAGTGGCTCTCCGGCATCCAGGAAGAGATTACCAGGGGGGAGAAATGGAGTCAGATAGATGGGACAGATGGAAAGCAAGAGGGTACGAGCCACATGTTTTTCGGGCCCATGCGAGGTCACTTGAAAGCAGAATAGGCGACGTCTCCAAATTGCATTGTGGCTAAACACTAAAATGTTGCAAAAGCGAATCACAAACGATAGCCTAGCACTAAGAAGCCAGCAAGACCAATGAAATAACAGGAAACGGACTAACTGTCACGGTGTTGTAGTGTGGCAGAACCATATGCAGACATTTTTGATAAATGAAAGGTGATTTAATCCAATTAAACAAACAGATAAATACAAACTAACACGAACTGTACACGTAAATGAAAGGTTTAAACAAACATAAACGAAATACAAATAACATGTAGCGTATCTACTTGAATTGAATTAAATGAAAGACAAACCG